>NDXB01001799.1:5732-25631 GCA_002631895.1 Agapornis roseicollis | reverse complement strand
CGTATTTCTTTGGCTCTTCTTTCCTCCCACTCCTCCGGGAGTGGGGAGGAAAGAGGGGAGGGCGGGGGGGGGTGTGTGGAGTGAGTGAACGTGCTGCCTAGCTGGGTTTAAACCATGACACCATCATAGTTTCTTCTTGTGGTAATTGCTTTGTAATCAAATATTAAGTTTTGATAGCATGAGAATGTGAAAAATCATACCGGGCTTATTTATTAATATTCATAATTATCATACACATGATCATAATTATTGTACACATGCTACAGCATGTGCCAGGGTGCTATATGCCTGGGATCAGTCTGGCAGGGGCTTCATTCTGACCTGTTCCACAAAAGGACTGTAAATATCCTTATATCTATCCCTCTGTTTTGTGAGAGCGTTATCATACAGGCAAGGTTTTTGGCTTGCTTCTTGCTTAGAACATCTCACAATATTTCTTTTATTAGTGGACTACAGAGAATTTTATACAAGTTATAGCTAGCACACACATTTAGCAACTCTCAGTGGAACATACATTCTGGTTCTGACAGATTTTGTACATTGAACCTGTAACTTTCGACAGCTTCACTAATGTGCTATTGCAATGCAGGATTATAAGAACACAAAACAATTTAGGAATTATATGGAATTTAGTAAATCCACCAGTAAAGTATCAGTGTGGTTTCTTAACGTTTTCAAATTCATGTGTGTTCCAGCCCACAACATTTGCTCAAGATTTATGATACAGAAAAGATTTTCTTCCTTTCCAGCCCACAAGACACTTTCATTCTCATCCATGTTCCTTCTGTTTCTGTATACAAAAGTAAATTCTAAATTATTGTTAATATTTTAGATGCATTTCAAAGTTCATACAGTTATTTTAATTGGTAGCTATGAACAGAAAGGCCAGGTTGAAAATAAATAGGTTTATATATAAAATGTCTGAAAAGATCGCACATGTGAGACCTATTAGATAACAGTGCACCCAATTTTAAAGGAAATGTTCCTGAAAAAAGTCCATCTTTTATTAAAAAATAAAGTTTTCACAGAAGAAATATGCTAACCCTAAGCATTTTTTTCTTTTTAAGTGAAAACGGGTATTTTTCTGAAAAAATAATAATAACTTCTAGAGGATGGAATGAAGTTTGTCATTTGTCTCCCTGTGGTGGCGTAGTGTAGGAGGTGGGCTGAAAAGCCCTCTCTTTCAGGAGGAGCAGCTCCTCTTGTCCTCTCTGGTGTTCGCTGCTGTCAAGTTACTTCTTGCTCTGGCTCCTGTACAAGGAGCCACAGCCACCCTCCACATTCCCCTCTAGAGAATATGCTGTCCCCGACAGTGATGGTTTTTGGAGCCAGTTGCTGTCAAGCTGTCGTGTCTTGACAGCTCTGTAGGAGGAACAAAAGGCCCATCAGACTGAAGATGATTTGTAAACAATGAAGAAGGAGTGTTTGCCACCCTGCCATGTCTGACAGTGTAAAAAGCTGAGGCTACTGTTGCCTATGGTTGACACATAGAGAGCTAGCCTTTAAAGTGTCAGCTGCATCTTAAAAGTGCAAGGAAATGTTTTGTTAAGACCAGAATTTGTCTTCTCATTACCTCTCTGGGTTTTGCTGGCTCCTTAAGAAAATCAGTTGAACAACACCCTTGTCATCAGGATTCTGCCTTCTCAAAAGGGACAGTAAACCCACAGCATTTCTTGCAAATTCAGGATGCTTATTAAAAAAACCCCAACAAACTATTCTAATGTATGTTCTCATTGTTTTGAATGTTTTTGACATCTTCAGCATTAAATCAGGCAGAATATTATAATTTTTCCCAGTAAGAACTTGGTTGCTGATTAATGTCTTTGTCAGAGAGTGGGCAAAAATTAATGCATTAGCAATGTAACAATGAAATCAAAGCAAATTATAGTAGCATTATCTAAAATAAATTGTATTTTGTTAGTACTATGTAATGTTCTTTTAACTGATGACAATGATTTATTTCTGCGGAGATGAATGATGAAATTAATCAGTGAATTGCTGGATAGATGCTTTCTTAAATTAGTTCCATATTCAATTGAGAGTCTTAATTGCTCTGTGTGCTTACTTGTCATTGAATTTGCAGTGGTGTGTGCAGGTTCTTTTGTTTACATGAACATGAACTGGAACATCCTCATTGATTACCAGTAGATTTTCACTGTTTTAAACCAGGGAAAATTAAACAATGGGGCCTTTCCATCTTTGTTTTTGTTTGGAGATGCCTTTAAAAAAACCCCTTATTAAATCCTTTTTGAAATTATTTGATATTTACTTTTTAAGGGAATTTACCCTGCTTATTCCCAGTATGCAAGGTGGTCTTAGTAAAGAGCATTTGCATTTTTTGGGGTAATGATTGCTTAAAAAGATGGGGATGAGTTAGTATTTATTTTTATTTTTACTCTATTCCACTAGGTAAACTGCTGCTGTGCTATTTTTTTTCCTAGCCCACCCACAAGACTCCAGCTGTTTGTTAAAATTTTATGAATGAAGAAAACAACAAATGTGTTGATGATGAAAATAAGAGTTTCAGGAAGCTAATATTAATGGAAATGCTTTTGCTACAACGTTACAGCCCAAAGGCAGCATTCGTTAGGCCACCTTATAATTCTAAGGAGAAAAACAACTCAGCTTTTTTGTGAGCATTTAGCATAGATGACAGCTGCGTCCCCACAATGTGAGAACTTATATGCTGTTAGCTATGAACTGACAGTTTGCCTAGCAAAGAGTTACACTGTGGGAGGTAAAGAAGGAAAGCATGAGGAGGTTTTTGTAAGTCCTGTGAAACATATTTTGCTGGTAATAGAAACGTAGAAGCAAACTTGGGTTTACTATAGCGTATTATCTCTAAATAGCATCATCATCTTAGAAGTCTAACACTTTTGATTGAAAATTGCCTCTTACTGAAATTACAAGGAATGCCCAAGTCTGTTTTACAAATAAGTGCAATCGGTTTAATTTGTGAGGAAGTTGTAGCATTCTTCTAATCCTTCAACACCAACACAACATTCAAAAAATCTGAAGGCAGATCATCCACACTATGAAGATAGCGTAAGATCACTTGGTATGAGGAAACAAATCATTACTGGAGACCATCTTTGATAGTTTTTTTACCCTTAGAAGGATAAAATAACTAGGTTTTGATAATCAGTTAAATATTAAATTCACCCTTAAATCCACAGTGCATATGCTGACAAGCCAGCTGTAGGAACAGCTAGAGGATGCAGGGAAACAAACATCTTAAAAGCCCAGGAGTGATGCAAAAAGCTAGTAACCAGCTAAGTAATTCTGCTGCACCTTAGGACTGGAGCTACCTTCAGGTAAACTGTGTTGCAATTTTGTTTAAGCTTTTTGCACCTCCAATTTTGGGCAGCCCAAAGGAAGGAATGAGCTGAATGCCTATGGGAGGAAGTCACAGAATGAAGCCTGCAGCATTTTAGCTTTGAAGAGCCTCTAAGTGCTTTTATCTGTGCTGTCTGTGGCGTTAGTATCCTTTGGATGGGGGAGGGGAGGGAAGTGTGCCATCGCAGGAACATCCTGCACCAGAGAGGGAAAAGATAAATGACTTTCTTAGGGAGAAAACCGAGTAATAAGTTTTGTAGTTGCTTGTGGGCAACACTTGAGTTTCACTTGTATGATTTGTGTATGTAGGCAGTTTTTTTGGATGAAGAGACTCATGAAATGCCTCTGCAGTCCCAGCAATAATATAGATCTGTGATTTAAATGTTTGAAGAAAAATCATGTGCAAGATAACAAATACAGGTTTCTCCCAGTTCATCCTAAGCAATTGCTCTCCATTCAGCTCAAAGGAGCTGAAATCCCACCAAGCAGCAGGGGCACTTAATCCTTAGGGCTCTATGATCCCCCACTCCCCTCCATTATGGTGCTGGGACTAGGTCTTTTGCATAAAAATATCTGTAGAAATGTGGTCTTCTGGAAAATGCATCCATTGAACATTTTAAGGTAAACAGTGTCGTGTAGATTCTGTCTGATGTCTGTGCCATGTTGTGAACTTTACAGGGCTTTGCTGAGTGAAGCATAGGTGTCTGTGGCCTCTTGTGGGTATGCTGGCTTTTCACAAAGAACTGCGTTCAGCCTCATTTTCCTCCTACGTTCACAGAGAGAGTGGATTTCTTTGCAGGTTAGACAGAAGGACAACCACTGTGGTGATTTTATCTGCCTCTTTTACTTCCCTTTGGCTCCCCCCAAATCACCCTGGCAGCCCTGATCTTGTTCTTTTGTTTCTTGACTCTCTGGAGGACTAGAGTTTCAGAGCTTCAGGTCACACCACAACAGAAACAAAAGCATGTATGCAAATGACAACTAATATTACCATCTTTGAACATAACAGGATATAAGCCTCCCTTGAAGGACAGCAGGTCATGTCAAACAATCTCAAAAGCTGCTTGCAAGTCAGAGAATTTCAAAGCATTTAGTAGCTCCTTAATGTTTATTTTGGGAAGTCTAAAGCCACTCAACATGTACTAAAGCCACAGAATTTATGGAAAAGTGTCCCCAACTCTTAAAAGCGAGGCTTAATAACTGCTGCCTTTGCCTGTGATTTGTCACAGTCTTGCTTTTGTATAACTAGCTCTCTTGGAAGGAGCACTGATATGTATTGAATAAGAAAGGTACTGTTATTCTACATTTCCTCTGATTCCCATCCCTTCCCTCCCTCATCCTTTACTGAGTATCTGAGCTCTCATTTGTTCAGGGTCACCTCAGAGATGAGATGTCCTTTGAATCTCAAGATATGCTCCTAGTTCAATAGCTGTGTAAATTAAAAACTGTTCTTAAGAAGGCAGATGCAGAACAAGAGTGCAGCTGCATACTTAGCATTGCACTGCCATATTGTCACTCACTGGGCTCCTAATGGTGGCTGTGCTTCAGGAAACTAAAATTTGGTTTTCTGCTTTAGCATATCTTAATCCAGAGTTAGAAAAATGCTTTAATATTTTTTCATTAGAAAGGAGGTTGTGGCTTTATACTGGCTGAATGGAACCTAGTTTGCTGAGAAGAGAAGATAAACCAAATAAATCTAAAGAAGAAGTAAGACAGTAGAGATAATTCCTAACAAATACAGTTTATGCTATAATGTAAGATCTGTTTCTGGACCATGTACACTATTGCAGTGCCTGGCAAATACATGATGCAATGTCAGACATTGTTCTGTACATGCGAGTGAAGACAAGTGCTGCCATCATTCTACCTTCTCCTCCTGGAGAAGAGAATTGTTTTGTGGTGGTACATCCTGTTGCTGTGGCAATTGTATTTTTTGGAGACCTGTTTAGTAACTTCTGTTTCTGCTGCAAAGTCAGGTTTTGCCAGGGTTGATACATAAAAAATCCCTACACAATTTTTTGCATTAAGAGCATATTGACTCTTATATTGTAAAACAAATCCATTCTGCAACTAAATCACACTGCTTTAAATTCATGTGTGTTTTCACCACCTTTTTGGTTTTTAAATGTTGGGCTGCACTGTGTGCTGTTTAAATGGCTGTCCTGACACCACTGAAAGTGAATGACTTGGGGCTAACAGGAACATGTCCCAGACGTAATTTTGGGGTCTTCTGGAATAAGACAACTACACAAATCTAATTTATTACTGCATAGGCTAGCATGACAATTTGACCTTGTTCTTTTATGCCCTGCTAAGCAGCCACCAAAGTTCCTTAGTTAAAATGGTCTCTTTCTAATTTTAATTTACCTTGTGTCTGGGCAGCTGAGTGTTTAAGGAGTTGCTGTCAAGCTCTAAATATCTTTGCCTAAGGCTTCACAGTGACCTATCCCAGCAAAACAACCACAGAGAAGCCAGGGTGACCCCTGATTCCCAGTGCCCTTCTGTCATCACCTTGTTCCCTGTTCCTTCCTTCCTTTCTTTCCCAGTGCTTTTTGTATACCAGCTCAGGAAGGTCACTTTTATGGACCTTTTTTTTTTTCCCTAATTCCTTTTTTTTTTTTTTTCCCTAATTCCTTTTTTTTTTTTTTTCCCTAATTCCTTTTTTTTTTTTTTTCCCTAATTCCTTTTTTTTTTTTATTCTTTTTTTTTTTTCTTTCCTTTTTTTTTTCTAATTCCTTTTTTTTTTTTTCTTTTTTCCTATTGTCTTATTTCCCCTGTGTCGTTGCAGCTTGGCTGGAAGGCTCACTCTGTGTGGCTTGGTCAATATCTATCTCATGACTTTAGGCAGTTTTGGTTTAGCAGAAATGTTATTTTCTGTATCACGTCTGTTGTGTCCTGCTTTAGGGAGTGGGGATAAGACCTGTCCTACATCTACTTACCAGTTAATTTCTGTACTTTGTTTTTTCCCTAGCTCCTAATTCTCCCTCTTCTTTCCTCATTTTGAGCTCTGCCAGCTCCCCTGCTTCTCCAGGAGCAGCTGCTACAAAGATGTGTGTGTTCTCTGTCAAACTGGTCCTTGTTTTGTGTTGCTAGGCTACTCCCTTCCAGCTGCCACTGAAGAAATGCTCTGTGGTGGGAAACGGTGGGATCCTGAAAAAGAGCGGCTGTGGAAAACAAATAGATCAAGCAGATTTTGTGATGCGGTAAGACAGAAACCTCAATGACATATTGTCTCCCTTTCCCCCTGTTAAATCTTGGACTTTTCAAAGCTATTCAGTTGTAATTAATCAGTTATAATTTGCCTTGTTTCCCCACCCCCTTTGCAGGATGCTTTACACAAGTGATTTGGGTCAAAGTGTGAGGAGAGGCAAAAAAGAGAGTTTTGACTGGCTTCTTTAAATGAGTGTGTAGAGTGGGGGGACTGTCTGCGTATGTGTGGGTTCAGGTTGTGGCAGATTGTGCAGTGTCACAAAGAGATACTGAGGAGCTGCTATTCTCTTTTAAATATGCAGCATTAGGCAGGGTCTCATCCTGTCACTCATCCTGTGCTCTGTCTTCTGCAACTCTAAATGCCATCATATGCATCAGTGGTACTGAATTATAGGAAAAAGCTTAAAGACATGAGCTGGAACAAGCTAAAATCTGTTTTTCATCCCTCAAGTTTGACTTCTCGATGGCTGATTGAGGAAAGGCCAAACCTTTCCTCCTTTCCTTGATGTAGAGTTTTTGGAATTCCTTACATTTCCTTTCCCTCCAGCCTTCCTAAAGTTCTAAGAACCTGTCAGGAGGGATGATGAAGCAAGCTGCTGCTTTTGTGATTGAATTTGGCACCTTCTATGTCTGTATTCTGTAAGGAAGAAAGACAGAAATTAGTTCTTCCCTATTAAACATGAACAAGGGAAAAACTGGAGGAGTGCTCCCAAAGAGATTGCAAAATGGGGTTTCTTTAGGGTTTGAGATGGTTACATAATGAACACCCATTTTAGCGGGTCTCCTTGTGAGATCACAATGGCTTATTATAAAGCCATACAAATTTTCTGCAAGTCAAACAGTATTAATTGTGATTCCAGGTTTGAAATTCAAAAGACGCAAAATGCCTTCAGTGTTAAAGCGAAGGAATACAACAAACTAAAGGCAAAAGGAAATGTATACTTAGAGTATTTGCAGAAGAGAAGATGTAAGGCACAGGAGGAGAGAGGCAGTATGCTGATTGCCATTAGTGGATAAAGAACTGGTTGGATAGCCGAACACAAAGAGTTGTGGTCAATGTCTCAATGTCCAGCTGGAGGCCAGTGACGAGTGGTGTCTCTCAGGGATCGGTGTTGGGACCGGTCCTGTTCAACATCTTTGTCGCTGACGTGGACACTGGGATTGAGTGCGCCCTCAGCAAGTTTGCCGATAACACCAAGCTGTGTGGTTGGGTGGATACGGTGGAGGGAAGGAATGCCATCCAGAGGGACCTTGACACGCTTGTGAGGTGGGCTGATGCCAACCTCATGAAGTTTAACCATGCCAAGTGCAAGGTCCTACACCTGGGTCAGAGCAATCCCAGGCACAGCTACAGGTTTGGCAAAGAGGAGATTGAGAGCAGCCCTGCGGAGAAGGACTTGGGGGTGATGGTCGATGAGAAAATGAACATGAGCTGGCTTCAGTGCGTGCTCACAGCCCAGAAAGCCAACTGTATCCTGGGCTGCATCAAAAGAAGCGTGACCAGCAGGTCAATGGAAGTGATCATGCCCCTCTACTCTGCTCTCGTGAGACCTCACCTGGAGCATTGTGTGCAGTTCTGGTGTCCTCAACATAAAAAGGACATGGAGCTGTTGGAACAAGTCCAGAGGAGGGCCACGAGGATGATCAGGGGACTGGAGCATCTCCCATATGAAGACAGGCTGAGAGAGTTGGGGCTGTTCAGCCTGAAGAAGAGAAGCAGCCTTCTAATATCTGAAGGGGGCCTATAGGGATGCTGGGGAGGGACTCTTCATTAGGGACTGTAGTGACAGGACAAGGAGTAACAGGTTCAAACTTAAACAGGAGAGGTTTAGATTGGATCTAAGGAAAAAATTCTTTCCTGTGAGGGTGGTGAGGCGCTGGAGTGAATTGCCTAAGGAAGTTGTTAGTGCTCCATCCCTGGCAGTGTTTAAGGCCAGGTTGAACAGAGTCTTGTTTGGCATGGTTTAGTGTTAGGCATCCTTCCTTATGGCAGGGGTGTTGGAACTAGATGATCTTAAGGTCTTTTCCAACCCTAACTATTCTATGATTCTATGATTACTGCAAAACTCCTTGAGTGTTCCAAAGACTAAATATAAGAAACTGCAGGGTATGTACCATGGTAATATTATCTAGATACAATGGAAAAATTGGAATGCTGCAGGAGCAATCAGTTACAAAAACAATAGAAACTTTTTTATTTAAAAAAACCTAAACAAACCCATCAGTTGTTGCAGCTTGATCAGAAAATTCTTTTCATTCCAGGCAGGGTAGAGCAACCATTACCTGTTCAGAACTTATTTTGAATTAGAAATAAGTGATAGGGACAATCCTGCAAAAATCCCTACAGCTGCCTGCAGGCTGTATTGTATCAGTGATGTGCAGTCATATTTATGGAAAACGTTTCAGTTCTTTTGGGTCACAACTAAGGCACTACTGGGAGAAAGTATTTTTATAGCAGGTGGAAGACAGGATTTAGTTGATCTTTTCTAAAGCTGATTTTGATAATCTGAGAGCTGAGAGAGAAAGAGCACAGCAGTGACTTGCATAACATCTTTCATTAAAAAAAAAAAGAAAAAAAAGAGAAATTTGTGTAACACCTTGAGAATATTTCCGCAGTGGGAAATGTCATGTCAGGTATTGCCCTTGTTCTTTCCTTCAGCTCACGTGGTTTTATGATTTCACTTGAGTGTACTTCCATAAGCTTTATCATATGACTCCCACCATTGTCTCTGATCTGTTGTCATCACCAGGATTAATTAATGAGTTTAAACTCATCTTATTGCTGAGAATTTTCTACAAATACAGTTGTACCAACATAGAGATTAAAAGAGCAGCAGTTTTCAGGCCCTAAGGCATAGCAGACTGTGTCTGCAATGAAAAAGGTGCACAGCATTTGGTGTATGTGTTTAGGCAGCGTGGTTATAATAGGATATTCTGATATCTAGATAGTTTTCAAGTTAGTAAACTTTATTTCTAAGAAAATAAATTTATTTTTACCCTCCCTTCATGCTAATGATTATTTTGAGAGGGAAATGTTGGGTACTAAACCCTAAGCAATATTTTTGTCTGTATTTTGAGAGAAGAGCCACATTTTTCATGTCATTAGATTTTGAAGAACTATTTCTACATCTCAGAGTTCTCCCTTTCCTCCAACCACTTTCCATGGCTCTGCTGCTGTTTGCTTGTCTCCCAGAGAGGTGGAGAGGAGGCACTTTGGGGTTTGTAGACAAGTAAACGTGGCTTTCAGCTGCCTTATAAAGTTACTGTCTTGACATTGGTCAAGGTGTCACAAAGGAAAAAAAAAAATGTTTGCAATTGCATATTAAATTTGTATTAGTCCCTAGTGTTTAGTACATGATAACATTCAAAACTAGTCACACAGCATCTACCAAGCTCATATGCATCAGGCAAGTTGCTTAGATTCTGTGCACCCGCAGGGAAATAGGCTTCTGTCTGGAGAAACCCAGAAGAGCCATTTCTGCCTGGTGGGGGTCGAAGGATCTCTTTCATTTTACTGTTGCAGCTGTTCCTACCTATATGAGTTGGAAGGTCTCAGATGTGAAAAAGGCATGGGCCACTCTGCCTCTGGATGACATTTTTTCCCCACTTGAAGGCTGTGTCTAAGTCATATTGCTCTTCTATATGGCAGACCAATATGTTCCAGTCTTCTGTTTAGGCTCATGTTAAAAATGCTGGCCTGAAATGCCTGGTGCTTCCTTTTTTTCTGTGTGTTCACATGTTTACTCCTGAGTACCAGATGCAAAAGTAAGATAACGAAAAAGAAATTTCTTAGGATGAGTCTTTTATTTCTTGGTGTGTTCCTCACCTGCACAACACTCGGCACTCTGCTGACCTGTTCAGGAAAACAATCTGAAGATTGCAGAAGTTTCTGTGAACCGACTGATTTCTTGCAGTTTCCTCTGGATACTCAGGCCATTTCTTAGTATTTCATGCAGACAAGGTGGGAATGAGACTTACTGATGAAAAGAATTAGATGTGTTTAAATAATGCATCTGAGACTGGCCTGTGGAATAAACTTAATTATTCAGATGTTAGGGTAATAAGAACTAGGGAGAATTCTTGGTCACTCACAGTGCTTTCAAATGCACTTCACCTAAAATTGGCTTCTTACAAGCTTGCCTATGATTTTGTGTTTATTCAAATCAGAAGGCATCATACTGTAATCTGCCAGAGGTCATTTATACCGTCTTTGTCCTCTGATGCATAACACCTATATGTCTTGCTTCACAAATATTTGTTTGACTTGCCATTGAAAACTGCTGCTGAGAGAGTTTCTACAACCTCTTCAAATAGTATTAATTGTATTAAATTAATTTTTAAGCTACCCAGTGCAGGTGCAGGGAGCAACTTACTGCTTTTATTTTATTTTATTTCATTTCATTTTATTCAAAACTTTCTTGATTTTTAAGGTTTTATCATTCTTTTTGTCTGGAAATTAAATTTCCCTTGTGATTCTAGTCTTTCTTACTCCCCCTTTTTTTTTCCCCTTATCAAAGTTTGCATTTTCTGAGACCTCTTATTTTGATTCCTGTTTTCTGACTTCTTTTTAAGTTATCTAGCTTCTCTTAAGTTGTGGTAAATCAAACTAGAAGCTGCTTCTTAACTGAAATCTCAACACATTGTGCACATCTTAACAAATGTAGTCACATGAAGAAGAAAATACTCCTGGAAATGTTAATTTTTTCTTGTTGAATGTGTTTGAATTCATCTGTGTTCTATATAGGTGGGACTTTGTTGTCCTTCTCCTCGGCATTTCCTGATGATGTGAATTTAAGAATATGAATTTGAGAGCTGGCATTTGTATGCAAATACATGCAGATGTAGCAAGACAGTGTTTTTTCTTTAGGGAGTCTGGATGTTTTGCATTAACAAAAATAGCAGAGAGTATTCTGTGTGCACACTAGTGCCCTCTCCTCTGGATGCTGCACAAAACCAAAACACATGAAAGTGCAGCCAAGACTTTGTGCAGCCTCGCTTGCTGAGTAGATTTCTCCTGAGTGTAATTTTTGGAGCAGTGCATAGGCTTGGGTACTGTTTGAATGTATTTTCATCTTTATCTGCTGCACCTTCCTCCTTTTCCTAGGCCTTTACTACGGAGCACTTAGGACTTTATTGTCTCAGGGTTTCTCTCTACTTCTATTTTTTTGAGTTTTGGCTCTTTGCTTTCCAAAGTAAATTTGCTCAGTCACTTTTTCTTTATTACATTATCACCCTACCTACCAGAGCAAGACTGTGAGATGCACATATTTAAACAGCCACTTAAATTTTTTCCTCTGTGTTCTCTTGGAAAATTCTGTGTGCTGAAGATACCCCACAGCTGCCTGTTGTTTGCAAGATTTGTAGTTACATAAGGTTTTCTCTGCAAAAAGTATTATTTCTGCATTTCCCAGCAATCTAGTACAAAATTGACCTATTGTGCTTATAGTTGTGAAACAGTAGGAAACATCTGTAGCGTTGTCTCATATTTATACAGCATTTCTATGTTTTCTGACAGCCTGCTTTCTTAAAAAAAAAAAGAAAAAAACCCCAAAACAACAAACCCCACACCTGCAAACTTGCAGATTAAAAAAGACTGAGGTTGAAGCCTGTCAATCCTGAATGCCATTTAAAATCTTGACTGTCTTTCTATGCACAGGTGCAACCTTCCTCCTTTATCCAGTGAATACAGCAAGGACGTCGGATCAAAAACACAGCTGGTGACTGCAAATCCCAGTATAATTCAGAAAAGGTAGAGAGTGTGTTGTTCCTTCTCTGGTTGGGGAAACAAAAAGAAAAATGCTTCATCTGTGTTATGGGTATTAGTGCATCAGTGTTGTGTTCTTAATGATCTTCTGGACCTGGAAAAGGATCTAGAAATAATGGCATAGGCAGTAGTCTGGCATTAGGTGAAATAATACAAGACTAAGCCTCTGATCCTTTTACTGTAAGCAGGGAAACTTAGGGAAGCTGGCTTTTACAGAGTTATTTTGATTACCAGGCTCCCCTCAGTCCTTCCTGCTCCCTTCCTTTACCGTGTGCTGGGCATGTGCCAGAGGTGCTTTGGCTGCTTCCAAGCCAGGCATGTACTGATGAGTGACCCAAACTACTCTGAGGGTCAGGTCAGTTGGCTGCTGCATCCCACAGCAAATGAAGATATTAATTTGGGTTTCTCTTTGCTTCACCACTGATAACTTCAGGGTCCTTGCTGTCTTTGTATTGTTTGATAATGACTTATTGGTACAGAAGTGTCTAGAGAGGAACTGATCAACAGGTTGTTATCTTACAAGCCTTACTTTCCTGATAAACTGGGACAAAATTTTATTATTTGAGTTGGTTGGAATTTTCCAAATGTCAGTAGCTGATAAGAAAATGGAAGGGGAGGGGGAGGGGAGTCAGTGCCATCTCTCTGATTTTGCCTTCTTGAATTTTAATTGCTATGTTATTTGTGTATCACCCGGAATGACGTAGGCTGTTCTCAGTCAGAACAAGATCTGGTAGTAACCTGCCATGTTCACTGAGAAGCACAAAGAGAAAAAAGGCTTAAACCAAGGGGATGAACAGAAAATTATTAGGCATAAAGAAATGTATAATGCAGGTACTGGGAGGTGAAGGATTGTGAAAACAAGCAAAGCAGGGAAATAAAATGAATAATAGAAAGCCAGGTGTTTTAAAAAGAAGAAAGGCACAGACTTGGAAATGGATGTTTGATGGTATTTAAATGTAATATTTTTCCTCTCTATCACGAATTGAAGGGTTCTCTAGTTTTGTGTGTGGTAAAGATGACAGTCTTTGGCAGAGTAGAAAAGAGAGGGTGAACAAGAGGGAAATGGAGTAGTAATCAGCTTCAAGAGCTGATTCCAGGCAGAAAGTGTCTGAATAGAAGAAGGCAGAGAAGTGCTTGTGGGATGAGATCAAAGCAAACCAAGCAGAATTGGCAGAGGATGACACCAGGTGCCAGGCAAGAAAGAGCTACTCAGGGCAGTGGACCTGAAGATGGGGAATCTGAAAATACTGTGGGATGTAGATGGCTTATGAGGTTGATTTAAAAAGTGGTATGAGTTGGCCAGAACACCCCATCAGGGATAACAGATCAGTTTGGCCATGGCATTTTGAATAAAATGGAGCAGTGTGAAGCATGAAGCTTACAAAGCACTTCGCAGCTGTCAGGGCAAAGGGTTGTTAAACTCATGGATATCTATTTTGCACACACCCCCCAGCAAGACCTAGCATGGAACGCTCACTGTACTTACTATTTTTGAACGGAAGTGGAAAAGAGTTTTTAGGGATATTACAGGGAGACTGAGAAGTTACGCTAGAGAGACTGTGGACTTATCCAGCAAGAGGGAAGGGAAGGAGTGAGCAGATGGTTGAAGAAGCAGATGGAGAGAGTGAGATGCTATTTTGTGAGAAGGGGATATCACAAGGAGGAGTTGGGGGAGGGGGAGGGAAATGGAAAAAGAAATAGGGAGGAAGGGATATATGAAGGAAACATGATTGTGGGCAATGTCAATTGTCAAAATGAGTGGACGATAAATGGGATGCAAGACCTTTGAGAAAGTAATGTGGGATGTATATGCCTGTGTATTGATTGGGAGGAGATCTACAGCCAGTAACTGAGAAAGGCACAGAATAAAATTCATACTGCTGAAAATTGGCAGAAGCCTCTTCTGAGGCTTGAAGCTCTTGAGAGATCTGACACTTTGCTTCCTCTGTCTTGTCAGGAAGCATTTTAGGGTTTTTTTTAAGATAATATTTTACTGATGTTTCCTGTATGCTGTCCAAACTCATTATTTTACCTCCTGTGTGTTAAGTTAGAGTTGGAAAAAAAGGTTAAATCTTGGAAGTTAAAATAGAAAAAAGGACTGCTACTCTGTAAACAAGTTATCAATTTCTATGGAAAGAAGCTTTTTAAGGAATTAAGATTGCTTGTAAGCCCAGACTTCCATGTAATTCAAGGACATTTAGATTGGTGACTGATATTTATCTCTTTATATGCTATAAGTTAACTAGCTTCACATAATGTTATTATTCATTATCATTCTTCCCCTCTCCCCTTGTCCTTACTTTGAATAGATTGATATTGATGAGGCTTGACATCTCAGTTATCTCTCAAGTGTGTTAAGGCAGATTTAGTGAATTGGTTCTGCAATACCATTCATGGCCTCTAAAAGATTTATCCTTACCAGATAATTGATGAAGAAGCATGTTGGATAGGACAAAGTTTTCATACCAGTGATGTGAAGACAATTTTCTGTGTTGTTCTAAACCCAGAATTATTGCCTTTAGAAAACAAAATTGTTACTGCAGAGTGATATCTGAGCTGCCACCATTTCCCTCTAAGCTTACAGCCTTAGGATAGGAGACTCAAGATTTTCATCTGGGAGTACATTGACTTTAGAGATAGCTTCTAAGCATTGTTTTTTGCAAAACATAGAGATCAAGTTCTTATGTTGTTTTAAGCAGGAAATGTGACACTGCATGTAGCACAGCTTTCACTTGTAAAATATTGTGCTCAGTTGTCATTTGGATTTGAAAAATGATGGGGAATTTCCTACCCTAACTTTGCTTCGTACAATAGAGGAGTACTGAAAATTAATGTGTTGTGATGAAAATTCCCACATCTGACCAGTAGGATGCATGATGACTCCCCCAGTTGTTTTTCATTTTGTTTTTTGTTTTTGTCTAAAATATTTCATGGGCATCTCCCATCAGTTGCTGTTGGAACTCATTCAGTCCTCTGAGCCTGTGTAAAACTCATTTTTTCACTCTGCATTCAAAGCTTACTTCTCTGTCAGTCCCTGGTTTGAGATTGCAGTTGGGATTGAAATGTTGCATAAAGCTATTCCTGGGGCTGCTGTGACCTCTCCCATCTTCTACCCCTCAACACTGTTGAGGGGCTGCAAGAAGCTTCCTATCTTTGATGTTTCCAGTTCATCCCGCTACCACCCTAGTCTACTTGGCCTTATCTGTATGAAACCACTTTGTAGGCAGAAAGTTATTCTCTATTTGTCCTGGGTTTTATTTTCTTTGTGATGTGCTTACAGCCATTCTTAGGCTCTGGGAAAAATCAGCCATTTTTAGTGATTGTTTCTACATTCTGAACACATATCTATAGCTATGGAGAGGGGCTAGTCAGTGATTCACACATGAATATACAAATAATTAGGCAGTGATTATTTTCGACCAATGGCATAAGATTTTTGACTAAGAAATTTGAAGAGTTATTATTTGGGATGCAGATATTATGCGTTTCTGAAGTCACTGGCTCTGGGCTGTTTCAGAGAAGCAAATTCAGGCAATTTCTTACTATCTTCAACAGCTTTTGCAAATGTCATATGACAATACTCGTTTCTCTAAACTTTTAATTAAATATGTAAATAAATGCTGTTTGCAGCAATCTTCCTTTCCAGTTGTCATTTCTGCTTACTCAGTCTAATCCATGCACATATATATCGCCATTAATGTAGATATAATATTCCAAATAGTTGTTTTTCCAGCATTCAGCAAGTTTCCAATCGACTGATGTCTGTTGGTATTGTATTCATGAGCTGTGTAGGTGTTTCTGACTGGTGTAGAAGTAATGTCATTAGAAAATGGCACGATGTCTATGGTAGCTTTCCTTATTCCCCATAATTCAGCATCAGTATTACTGATAGAATCCCCGAAGGTCTGTAACACGCACTTCCAAAACAGTCTTTGAGAGGTAATCTGATAATTGCTTGAGTTGCGTGAAGCTTTTCCCACTTCTCCTTTCATGGTACTGTATTTTCTCAGCACTGATGGGGCTGGAAGGGAGACATGTTGTACTTCGGGGAGAATGTAAATTCACTTGGATGAAGGCCAGGTCATCCATGTATGTGTTTAGGGCTTTGGAAGTTACTGTAATTAGGTTAATTATGATCATTTCTGTGAAATACCTGTGCTTTTATGGACAAGGTGGGGGTGTATTTGATCCATATTTTTGCTACCACAGGGTTTCTACTAGAGCATGCCCTGTTGCTTTGAATACAGAAATAAGCAAAGGGTTAGCTGAGGTGGATGTGGACATGTGGATATTTTTATTCAATTTTGCATAGTGGAGTCTCTCAACATTTGCATAACGTTGCCAATGGAAATAGCATAACTGAAACTTAAATAACCAGATTTAGAATCAGTCATTACACTTTGCAGCTCAGCATGAACTTCCATCACTGATGTGAACCCTTTTTTTCTTTTTTCCACTATATTAGTTTGCATTTTTGATTCCTGCAATATTTGACAAGTTTTTGCTGCATCACATTTCCTGCACTAAAGCAAAATGAAGGAATGAGACTAAAGGCTAACAAATCCAATGATTCTGCTTCTGAGTTTTGAAATGTCAGTTAAATATTGCTGCTGTTTATTAGGTTCCCACCAAATTTGAGTGGGATTAAACTCACTTTCCAGTTCTTCTTGCATCTTGGAGACAGTTAATAATCTTTCCTTGATTCAGTCCTGACGAAATCTTTGACTCCAGTTGATATAAGCTGTTAAGAATAAAAAGATGGAACTGAGGCAATTATTTAATTCGATAAAAGCTTCCTTAATCTTTGATTAAACAAACATACAATATTAAGCTGGTTGCTGACACACATGAAAATGAGTGGTACACAAGATTTCCTTATGATTATGTCTCCAAGTAAAAAGTCCATTCCTAGGTAGCTCCATTTTAATTTGTTACAAAAGATAGAAAAAGAAAGAATGAAAGAAAAAATTCCAAAAACCCAAAAACCAAAAACCAAAATCAACTCACCCATAGAGTAAGTTATTGAAGGAAACCTCTGCTTGCTCATCTTGTTCTTTGTTTAAGAGTCAGATGATGATAATATCTTTTATTGTTAAGTCAATTGATCTTCAGATTTTAAATAATTCACAGAGGTTCTTATTTCATTCTTGCTATCTGAATATCTCTCAGATTATTTCATTGAGAAGTACTTCAAAGTGATAAGAATCATTGTTTCCATTCACATTGCAAAACTGTCCTTTTCTGTTTCTCTGCAAAAGTCTGTGAGCATTCATGCAAACAGCAAAGGGATAAAATTACTGGGAAGCATTTCCTTAGGGGCAATGCATACGGAGGCTGTGTGAAGCCCCATTTGTTGGTAGTCATTATTTTATCTTCTCTAATACAAAGTTCTTTTAAAAGTTTTAAATTTATTAACAACTGAAGCCTTAGTTTCTTTCTGTGAGGATCACCTATGTTTGTCCTCCCTTGAATATAAAAGGAAGTGAAAGTGTAGTGATGGGGAACACTTGTCAGTGTTACCACCAGGGTAAAGGCAAAGCCAGGAAAAAAAGATCCAGACATCCTTATCAGCTCTTGTGATTTATTAGCTGATTAACAGAATTGTGAAATTGTAAAAGTCTGTTGTGATTGATTAGAACAGTTTGATGCCTTTATAAGCCATGATTTGACACCATTTAATTTGATGCCTTTTATTCTCTTAACCATCTCTTCTCTCTTTTATTTCCAGTGTGGACAGGTTTATAATATATTTTAGAGTAAGAAAAGTATATAGAAATGCTAATCTATTTTGTATTTTCCTCTGCTTTTTACAGATGAGATTTAGATGATTGTTTCTTTGCAAAGTTGCAGAGTTTGGCTGCAAAGTCATACATTCGCAGATATAATCAAGATTTAAACTAAATAGAATGCTACCCAGAAATCAAATGTAGAGTCCTCCACATGGGGAAGAATATCTGAAAAACTGGGGAAGTTGCTGGTTAGGTGGCATTTCTGCTGAAAAGATGATGTGGTGTTAGGTCAGTGACTCATCATGGATAGCAATGCCCTATTATTTAGATAATGGGAAATGCTGTGTTGGGTTATCTAAATAAGTGTAATGCATGAAGAGATATATTTAAGCTCAGTGACAGCCTCAGCTTGGGTACTCTGTTTTAGCACCATGTGTTCAGAAAAGTCCTCAAATCCCAACCCTGGAGGGTCAGTTATAAAGTGCAGTGAAGATCAGGAAGGATCTATGAAACCTAAGCCCCAAGGAATGGGCTGTTGAATCTAGAGGTGCCTCAAAATGTACTGGTGGCTTCAATGAGACATGCCAGTGGCTGTTGATGAGATGAGAAACAATGGGCTGAAATTTTGGGTTAGGAAAATGAGAATGAGAGAAAAAGTTATTTAATCTGGTAGGAGAGAAGAAGGGAAAAGGAAAGACTGAGAAGAGCTGCAACAGTTTCCTGGATGTACAGTTAGCTAAGGTGGTGGGGGTGGGGGTGAGGACAATAGCTCATACATAAAAGCAATTGCTAGATATTAGGAAGAACTTTACAGAGAACTTCTATAAAAGTTGCCATGTTACAGTAATTTAAAGGGCTAATTAATAAGGGAACAAAATGGGAAATTATGAATGAAATGTCATGAAGTCATAACTTGATGCTTTCACTTAAATAAAATTAAATGTTTCATTAGTAGTTATCATAAAGCAAAGATAAAATACCAAGATTAAAATACTCCATTTGGATTTCTGACAGAAGTGTCCTCTATTTTCAGTTGTAACGTATATTTATTGTAGAATTGGAGAGGACTAGGATGCATTATCTTACATGCACATTTGTATGTCTCCTGCCTTAAAGTGGGATTTTGATGATAATCATGGTTACCTCTGTTTTGAATGGCATTTTAATTGCAAATCTTTGCCTTACCAAAATCACCAATGCTTGCCCATATGTGCTGATATTCATTAACATATTGTCTCACACACTTTCATTTTCTTGGCAAGCCATTGCAGGAAGACTGTTGCTTTAGTTTCTCTTTTCCCCCCTCCCTGCCAGTGTCTTCTTCAGACCACTGTCTTGAAGAGTATTCCAGCAGTACCAAACAGAAAGACAACCAGCTGTCTGATTTTCCATTCTTAGGTTTGTGAAATGGGAAAGCTATATATGTCCTTGAGCAAATAACGCTTTTAATTAAGGTGCTAAGGATTTTTTTATCCTTACATTGCTGTAATAGGACTTGATATGAGGGCTTCTAAATCCTACTGCCAGTATGTGGAATAGCATAACCAAGTACCTCATGTTTAAGTATGTGAGTAAAATCTTTAAAGTGAGTGAAATAGCTCATGTGTGTTTTGCTGGATCAAGCAGTTTAGTGTCTTATGAGAGATACAGTTTTTTTCAGAGTATCATCTCCAAAGACTTTTAGCACCTAATCCATATTTAAGTAACTAATCTTTCTTTGCAGTCTTTGACTTTGCAGTCTTTGGCTGCAAAGAAACCTAGATTTTTCTATGACTATCCCATCACTTGGATTTTTTTCAGATACTGATTGGAAAGCAAATAGATATATTTTTTCCTTCTTTTTTTTTTTTTTTTTTTTTT
>NDXB01001798.1:0-40469 GCA_002631895.1 Agapornis roseicollis | reverse complement strand
GTTAGGGTGGTGAGGCACTGGAATGGGTTTCCCAGGGAGGTTGTGAGTGCTCCATCCCTGGTGTTGTTCAAGGCCAGGTTGGATGAAACCTTGGGTGACATGGTTTAGTGTGAGGTGTTCTTGCTTATGGCAGGGGTTGTTGGAACTAGATGATCTTAAGGTCCTTTCCAACCCTAACTATTCTATGATTCTATGATTACAAAGAGTTAGTTTTTATGAGCTGCCAACAAAGTCAGGTTTTCAAATATTAACAATTTTAATTGCCTCTTTAGCACAACTGAAGAGTAGGAGTGAGGCAGTAAAATTAGTGTTTCTTTTTAAAATGTGCATATTTATTTATGTTTAATGATCTAACTGATCTAATAATCATCAATCTAGTTACAGTTGGACCAAATAACACAAACTCTGACACTTGTAACTTGTTTTACCTCCTGTATCAGCCACCTTTTTCTATTACAACTAACAGTATTGAGTGGTCTTGGTTATTTCTCAGGGAACTTCAAAGCTCAACCAAGATTATACCACATAGTGCGAATAGTAACTATCTTGTCAGCCTTAAAAGACTTGTTTGAAAATCTGCCTTACTCTTAATCATACATCCACTGAGAACAATAGAATCACATCTTTAGCTGGTTTAAATAAAACTGATTGCCTAGTTACAAATAGTAACTTTATGTCAACAAAGAGATTCGTCATCTAAAGGTAAATCTTTATTATTTCAAAACTTATTTGGTTTTATTCATTAGAAACGGTGTTTCCCCACTTGGTCAAGTATAGAGGAAGCTATACTTAAACATAATTGGAATTTCTGCCTGTGAGTGCTGCATTCATTCATCCTTACAGCGGAACCCAAACTGATGCAAACCACAGTCTAACATTTTTTGAGTAATACTCCTGAGTTGGAGGCACTGAACCCTCCAGGTGTACTGGTCTCTAAATGTTCTGCAGAGATTAACATCAGTTATCACACCAGGTAGGCTAAATCAAGGTTTACAATCCATGGAATAATTCTGTTAAATAACAAGGAATTATACCTGCACCAGTTGCAGACCTTTTCAGCTTACCTGGAATGCTAATATATGTATTCTAAACTTTGTTGACTGGATTCAGGCACTAATGGAACTCTGAGGCTCTGATTCTTATTTATGTTCAGACTCTCTAAAACCGTGTGAGAGCACAAAGGCTTTTAAGGCAATGTTGGTACAGCTTTCAATTACTTTAAGGGCTTTCTTTGTGGCTTGAGTATTGAAAAGTGCTATTAACCTAAAATAAGATAATCTGCATTTTGTTAAGCAATGTCTCAGTTTTGAGTCATGCAGATGACAGCTGAAGAAGGAGCTGAAAGCAAAGTAGTCTGAATGTGCCTATATATGGATGTTTTAAAGTCACATTAATAAATCTGTGTTTTTTTCTACTTAGGGTTTAACTAATCTTATGATATGGGACATAAGCAGAAATTGAATAGCCTGAAAACAAGATCACTACCATTTGTATTATTCCATCATCCCTCTCTCAAAGCCCTAGATGGCACTGCAGTAGTAAATTATTGTGTGTGCAAATTATATCTATAAGATTTTTAAAATGGTTCCTTAAGATATCGAGACCCATCTGATCAGACTTTTTAATATGTGTGTAATCTTTTCATGTACTCCCTAATACTCTATTGTCAATTTCTGTCTCCCTTTAGCCATTTCAGATTAGAAATTGCACTTTTTATGATAGTACCCTAGCACATTGCTAGGGCTCCCAAGGCTTCAACTGTAATATTTGGAGCTTAAACATTTCTAACTCCTGTGAAATTAGTGTATATTACCTACAAATCTATATTGTAAACTAACTGAGAGAACACAGGCTCTCTGTTAATCTGTTCCATAAGAAAACAGACATTCAGGTCTGCTCATATAAACATCAAAGAGCCTGAAAGCTATGGGGCTAGAATTTCAGTAATGCAACATAGAAGCAAACAGAGCTGACTGTTGAAAGCTCTTGCCTTTGGTGTCAGAATCAAATCAATTGTTTACTCCTGGATAAAGAACTGTGAATTTGTTGTGAGATTTTCCTCAGGATGCATCTTTTGTACCCTATTTCTTACTCCAAAGCCAGCGTGTTATGGATCTGTTCATGATCTATACCTAATTTCTACCAGTTTTCCATGTTATTTATATTCTCAGTCCTTCTGGTGCTAACAGACCCGTTTAGAAATGTGTGTAGTGTGAATTTACACAACAATAATCTCACATCATTCAGTGGTTAAATCTTCATTCCTAATGCCAAGGTGGGTTCATGATATCATCTTTTCAATATTTTTTAATAATATTAAACTAATTTTGTTTGATTGAAAATGGCCTTTGATCTCCTTCAATACCATGCTTGTGGGTTTTTGTAACAGCAATCAATCAGCACAAAGCTGATTGCAACCACTGTTTCCATTTTGCAGTATTGTTAAAGTAATCTGATCAATTAACTGCACCAAACTTTTTTAAGCACTTTGACCAATTATCTATCTAAAGATCAAATATCTGAATTGGATAAATGTAATTGGTAGTTTTGCTAATGTGTTAGCAGAGGAACATTCTGTTTGATTAATTATGTTTCCTTTTTACATGTATTGTGTCTGAACTACACTCATATTGAACCAATACTGCCTGGACAAGAATCTCTCAAATCAGGTAACAAAGAGGCAGCAGCTGCATTGAAAGGTGGCGTCTCTTGGATATGGACAGCAAGCACTTGCCAAAGGGAGCAAGGACCATCAGCTTTTAAAATATACTTTTATCACTCCTTTACTCCACTGAGGTAGAAGAAAGTGTTTTCAGTGTCAGTAGCTTAGGATCTCCCTTTTTTAACACTCCTAGCTTGAAGAAACCCGGTATGTTGTGGGGGTTTTGTTTGTTTTACACATATATAGTATGTTAAGCATCATCTAGTTGGCTTTTCTTTCCTAAGTTCTTTGTGAACAACTTGTTAGTACACTTCTTCATCAAACTAACTATACCAGGCTGATGTCCTCTGTTCTTTGGATTTTATTGCATAGATGGTTAGGCATACCTTGAACTGTTTTTACCTTCTTACAAAGGATCTAATTTTGAGTAAGGGAACCACCTGCCTCTTTCTGGCTGCTGGTGTGATCTGGGAGAGTACCTGTATCTCTGATCAGACCTGTATCTCTGATCAGACTGATCACTGATATTCTGTTTTCATTCTTTGAATATGTGCAACATTACACTACAAAATGTTAGGAATATATTCAGATAGTGAGGAATATATTGAGATACTATTTCAGCTCTTTGAGCCTGACCTGTGAAAATTCAGCTGTCTCACACTGTATAACATTCTGATGGCAGTCACAATCTCTTGTTAGAATCAGTAAGTTCAGGCAGTTCAATCCACAGTACCTTTTATAAGCATAAAGAAGGCTTTTGTACATTCATCCAATGTTCTTCTGCAGTGTTGTGTGCGGTCTTAGCAGTCATTCATCCTGCCACTAAACCTCCATTCTTTTGCTCATTTCATAACTGATATCCTTTTCATCATCCTCTGAGGGAGGCAGCCATGCTTCTTTCTTCTTCCTTTTGCCATCAACATTAGATCAGCCTGCGTCCTAAAGAGCATTTTCAAATTACCTTTCAGTTTGCATTTCTCATCTATGCACTCTTTCTGGATTAAAACTTGCAGGACCTGTCAGGATGCATTTACTTATTTCTGCACATACAAGGCAACATCCATAATCAAATTCAGTTTTATCACATCAGTCAAGTCTTGTAAAGTGACCATGAAGATTTCCTTCTATACATTGGTCAAGTTTTACAAAAGTCACAGTGACGAAGCATCAGAGGATCCTGCCAAATGTAGTTGTTGTGTGCATACTTCTCAAGACTTCACCCAGCTCTTCTTGTTTTCATTCTCTGCATATGCTCAGCATCTGAAGTGTGAGAAAAAAAGTGAATTTGTTTTCAGATTTTCTGGAGAAAAGAGACATTGAAGGAAGCACTCATGGATCTGGGCTGTCTGGGCTTCCATCATAGTGTGGCAAATTCCTGTGCTCGTTTTGCTTATCTGCTTCTTCATGAGAGGTGAACATTCCTTACACAGAATGGGGTCTCAAGAAGGATTTGAAATAATAGGTCAGTAACTGTGTGAATGCCTCTTCTGTTGATGGGAGAGACTTTTTTTTTTACACTAATGCCTTCCCACTTTCTCTACCCTCCCTTTTTAAATAACAAAAGGATTCAGCTTTCTTGCAGGCCACTGAAACTGGGCCAGTGTTCCCAAACTTAGTGCAAATCAACGTAAGTACTCCATGCTTCTCAGCCAGCTGTTTCAAATGTGACTTACTCAGAGGCACTGATTTAAATATGTCAGATTCCAGCTCAGTAGCTGCTACCTAGTGGTCTTCAAGTCAATAGTGGCATGGAGATTATGTCATTATTGCTGTATGGTATGAATAACATTTCCCCTCTTTTTCCACATATGCAGCACAGAAGTATTTATTAAACAACTATGCTTCGTTTCATGTTTATTGATACCATCTTCAGTTAATGATCCAGTACCATTGTCCAGATTCCTTTTGGTTTTGATATACCTTTAAACTGTTTCTCACTTTCTCCTTATGTGCATTTGCTCTTTTCATCATTGGTTTTGATATGGTTTTTTAAGTTTAAACTTCTTGCTGTCAATTTCTTTATCTTCCCATTTATTATGGAGGCTTTTAATTTCCCACTAAGTAGATACTATCTTCTTATTGACTGTTGCATTCTTTCTCAACTGTGAGATATTCTAGGAACAAAAAGGTTCTTAAACCTTCCCCAGATCCTCTTGACACTTTCTCTGGAAGCTGAACTAGCTCTTAGGTTTTGTAGCCCTGTGAGAGAAACCTGTGTAAAGTGTAAAATATGCATAGTACATATTTACATATATAACACAAATTAATATTACATATTCACATGCAGTTTGGATATTGTTTTGCTTGTGATGTTTGAATGTAATCAAGTCAGATCTACTATCTGCTCAGCAATCACCAACATTTAGTGGTTTTAGAGAAACTGAGATTGCTAAGCACATCGTTTCATTAGTTGGGTAATAAGGAAGAAGCAAAGCTAAAATTTGAACTCTTTTTTACCCTTCTCTTTCTTTATCTAGTAGCTCATGTTACCTAATTACAGGTCAGATGTAACAGAAATGAAGCTTTGACAGGCAAGTTACCGGAACAGTGCATGTTGTTTTATTTTGCCCTATTGTCATTCAACTGTTGTGAGAATAAACACAAGGGTTGCCATAAGTATTTTACTAAATTAAACAGCAGTTTACAGCTGTTTTCTTTTTATGTCCTCAGACTTCTGTGACCAGAGGAGGAGGGTGATTTATTTGTTTGCTTTTGATGGTCTGGATGTAGAAAACTTGATCTAGCTTCCACAGAGCAGAACTGGGTATAATTCCACCTCCAAATAATGCATTTGTTTCATTTTTCATCAGATTATTTCAACATATACAGGTGTCATTCCTATGAAACCTCTTCTAGTGATTACTGAAATTGCAGTCATCCACATACACTCTTCATAATTTATTTTTATATTTTGGGGGAATGGGAAGTGCTGAAGTTCTTTCATCCAAGGAAAATTGTGGCATCATTCTCCTGTTTGTCTTATAGAATCATAGAATAGTTAGGGTTGGAAAGGACCTTAAGATCATTGAGTTCCAACCCCCTGCCATGGAAAGGGACACCTTGCACTAAACCATGCCACCCAAAGTTCGCTTAGGGATACAGAATTTGTAGAAAAAGAAAACTGTCCCTGGTCCTGGGCTACAATGGAGTTACTAATGTGGTCCACCTACAGTATAGCAGGCTAAAAAACTTGACATTTCTGGTTTGGCAGGGTAATGAGCAGCTTTTCTGTACATGCACTCAAGCATTTACAGTACTTCCCTTACATCCAGTCTTCACACTCTGCCTTGAATTTGTAGGGGACAGTCTTTTCTGGACATGACTTCCATAAAAATGATACCCTAGGTTTAATTCTTGCCCTGGCTCCAAGGTCCTTCAGGTACTGAACACTGAAATTCTTCCATACTGCACCACCATGCCTCACTTGTCTCTTACAAGGGCAGAGAAAGGTGACCAGCATGTGGAAGAGGTATTTGTCAGCTGATGGCCTGAAGCAAGTTGTACACTGAAGAAATTTTCTTCTCGATATAAGCAATCATGACAATAAAAATTGTCCTAAATCTTGTTTCTCAAGATGTCCAGATTTTATTTAGGAATATACTATGCTATAAAGAGAGAGAGAGAGAGAGAGAGAGAAAGAGAGAGAGATGAAATCAAACACAGCTTCCACTGTCAATTGAAGTGGTCCAAAACAACGTACAAGTAATTCAGAATATTTATGAGCTGCTTTTGCTGAAGATATACTTTTTCTGGAAAGGAACCCAAATCCATTAAAGAAGATCCCATGTATTTACTCTTGCTATATTCTGAAACTACATGAGCAAACTGAAGGACTTCAAAGTCTCCAGTTTCTGCTGTTGGTATTGGACCATAACTGCATTAAAACAATTTTGAAAGGTTTACTTGCTAGACAGAATGTTCTGCTGACTCCTCATCTGGAGCAAAACCAAATATGAGAACCAAACAGGTTACAAGCTTTGGTACAGTTACAGAAATCCTTTCTGGACTTCCAACAGAACTCAAAACCAGCACATTTTTTTTTTTGGACAGGAATCATCCGAACTAGAAAAACTTCAAGTTATTCCCAGTCTTAAGGCAATCTCAAAGCTTTGAAATCCAGCCACTACATTCACTGGCATTGTTAAACTAGATGTACTTTTAATTTTATACAGTGAACATTTACTCTTTAAAATAAATAAAACTATAAAGATTTGCATTATAACTGGGTCACTCTAAGGAATGAGCTATTTTTGTTTGAAGGCTGAAAGCTTCAGAGTATATATGATGATCACATTGACTCACTGTGCCTGTCTCAGTGCAGTACTGTGATCAGAAGGCACTCATTCTACAGGATGCTATTCTTCATAGTGATGCATGATAAATTTAAAACGTATGTGTTTGTGTGAGTATGTTGCAGTGATGGGCTGTCCTTTCAATATTCCAAAGCAGGTCAGATCTGTTAAGAAAGATCAAAAAATGTTAAAGAATTTCTGAAATACTTGATTCTATTTTTAAAATGGCTCAATAGCAATCATCTTCTTTGTTGTTTTGCACATCACTCCTTGGAAAAGTCCCAAAGGGAAATTTCAGGTTTCTTTTTTTCCAGATACACTTCTGTTTTTCAGTGTAGTGCTGTTGGTTTGCCTTTTCTATCCCTGGGAACAAACTGTTACAACAGGGCAAAGGAAACTTTAGCCTTTCTGATTTTATGAATACATAGTTATGGGACGGAAAACAGCTAACATTTTCACAGAGTAGAAAAGGCTTTCCTGGTAACCATAAAAGAACAAGTGGAACTCAGTGGGGCCAAGTGCTTGCATAAAGTTTGTAGCATCTCAGCTTCATATATTTAAGTATTTTAACACTGCTGAGATTTACAGTAGTATCAAACATAAATGGAAACAAAATTCATTTTTCATTGGTAGTTTTGAGAAAAAATGTGTCTTTCTAAATCTCAGTTGAAAAAACAGTCCATACAGCATGTTTACATAAATAGACCCTTAAAGATTAGGTGGAAAGTCCAAGTTCTAAATGCCCCTTAACTTCCTTTTACCATAAACAGTAGTTTCTCTTCTAAAACAACAGCTAGAAATTCAGCAAAGAGAGAAGACCAGGGCATGCTGGAGCAGTAATACCTATGGTGCACTCATGAGCTCTCCTTTTAGTGATTGACTCCAAAGCATACTTTTGCACTCCTGACATTTTTGAGTCAACTTTTAAAAGGTTATACTGAGTGGGGAATGAACTGACTTCTGAAATGGATTATGACATGGCACAAGAATGTCAAGCAAACTAAGTTATTACCCAGTAATGGCAAGTACAGTCATGCTCTTCACAAAGGAAAAAAACAGATTCCTCTTGGGAGATTGCTATTTCAAGGTTCCCTTCTTTAGAACTGCAGGCTTATACTTTCTTATGAAGGGTATCAAGGTGTTGGGCTCAGCTGCCTCCTTTACAAAGCAGCATTAAGTACACCTCACAATGTATTGGTAAGCATTGGTTAGTAGAATCATAGAATAGTTAGGGTTGGAAAGGACCTTAAGATCATCTAGTTCCAACCCCCCTGCCATAAGCAGGGACACCTCNACCTCACAATGTATTGGTAAGCATTGGTTAGTAGAATCATAGAATAGTTAGGGTTGGAAAGGACCTTAAGATCATCTAGTTCCAACCCCCCTGCCATAAGCAGGGACACCTCACACTAAACCATGCCACTCAAGGCTTCATCCAACCTGGCCTTAAACACTGCCAGGGATGGAGCACTCACAACCTCCCTGGGCAACCCATTCCAGTGCCTCACCACCCTCACAGGAAAGAATTTCTTCCTTATATCTAACCTGAACTTCCCCTGCGTAAGTTTAAACCCATTACCCCTTGTCCTGTCACTACACTCCCAAATGAAGAGTCCCTCTGCAGCATCCCTATAGGCCCCCTACAGTACTGGAAGGCTGCTATGAGGTCTCCACGCAGCCTTCTCTTCTTCAGGATGAACAGCCCCAACTTTCCCAGCCTGTCTTCATACGGGAGATGCTCCAGTCCCCTGATCATCCTCGTGGCCTCCTCTGGACTTGTTCCAACAGTTCCATGTCCTTTTTATGTTGAGGACACCAGAACTGCACACAATAATCCAGGTGAGGTCTCCTGAGAGCACTTCAGATACCTTATCGCCTATCATTTTCAATAACATTGTATATTAAAAGAGGAAAATAATGCTAGCCTTTTCTGTCTGCAGCACAGCATGCATCTCAACACTTGGCCATCTGCAAGGCTGTTTCCTAGTCACATCTCTGTAAGGCACACAGTGCACTCAATACTCATATAGGCTGAGGACCATAAGAAGCTGCCATGGTCTACGTTAAGTTGATGAAGAACATATAGATTTACCCACAGCATGCCACTTCTTCAATGCAAAGTGTCAGTTATTCATGGGCGCTTAAAGTTGAAAGATGTTGGTCAAAGGTATATAGCTATTTCCGCAATTTGGATTCTGTTTCTAAGAGAGTTGCATTAGAGTAAGATTTGGTTCAGCTACCCATGTAGCTGAGAGAGATACTAACAGATGGATTTCTTGAACAAAGACCCCATCACTGGGTTAATTTGTATTTTCTTTGCACTGGGTTCTCTCAAGAACTGCTGCTCATTGCTTGTGTTTTGTCTGCCAGTAAATGCAGAAGAGAGGATACGATCAGACTATGAGCCCCTGGAACAAGCAGAGCAAATGTTATTCAAATTCCAAGGACAATATTCATGTCACCTACAAGGAGTGCCACATACGGTTATCGTAGCATTAATGCAGATTTTTTTTTCTTTCTAGATAACCTCAGGTTTTGTAAAGTCAGGAAAAATAAACATACTATCTGCTTCCTCTCTTCACCACAGGATTTGGTAAGTGTAAGAACATACAATATGTTCTTTCTATCATTCTGCCAGGAAGATGCCTACTATTTGGGATTCTTGACAGACCTCATTCCAATTTCTCTTCTTGCATAATTATTTTCAACTATAATTCGATAATGCAATATCACATTGTTGAGTTCTGAAAGAAACCATCTTGTCTCATTATATTCATTGGAAATACTTTAACACAGATAACACTCTTCATTTATGCCTTTGCCGGTAATCCTGCTGATTTGTGTTAGTTCCCCCTGCCCCTCTACATCAAAGCACTTGTCTCCATTGTTCATTCTTGTTGAGAGTGTCCTGTCCTAATGCCCTGAGATGCATACCTTAAGCTGACCACTGTTACTGGTTATCAACACCCTTTTACACTGCCATACTTTTACTTTGCTGCACATTTTGTTGAGAAAGGGTTCACTGAACAAGCTACCTTGTTGCTTTCCTTCAGACCTTACCCTAAAGTTTGACTATGAAACCAAAAGAAAGCTTCACAACAGTTGGGCATCTGCTGTGACCATTGTCTGTCACAGTCACTGACCAATTTTATTGCTCATTATTTCCTTGTACTCACCCATCTGTCAGTCTGTCTGCATTCACTGGGTAGGCATCATCTCATTTTACAGTATAAATTCACTTGAGCAGAGATTTTTAGTAGGATTCACTGTTAGGTTTCCTAAATGCAAGAAAAACAATAACAGCAAGGAGTCAGAGAGGAGGCCATCCTTAGCATGTCTCTCCTACAAACAGAAGGTTCATTGTCTCTGTACTTCTGTTTATCACTATGACCCTGCTCACTGAAAGAGTTTGTTGTCTGACAGCAGACCTGTGTTTTCTGTGTCCCAGCATGAAATTTGTCTGGATATTTGTTTGATGAACAGAATTATTTCCTTCCAGTTCAAAGACTGCAGTATGCATTTTAACCATCAGTTTCCCCATAAGGATCAATAGTGTAATGAGGAGATCTAGACTCTGCTCCCACTGTGTGCTCCCACTAGCTGTGCAAGCTAGTTCTCTCTTCAGGTATCAGTTTCACATTTATGGAGCATAAAATCATGTTCTTTTACATATTTGAAACGTAAATACTAAGGATTATAAGAAGCACCAGTATGATCAGTTTTATTCTGTCCTCATCAACCTGTCTAAGCTCTTGCTAAGCTGCAAAGACTACCTGATGCACTCAATCTAACCCCTTTGCTGTTATCTTAATGCCTCCCACACCTATGGGTTACATCCTTATTGCATCCTTGTATAAATCTCTTGGCATAAATATTTTATTGTATAAATAAAACTTTTTATCAGGATAATAGCTTCTAGGTACTACCAGAATAAATGCTATTGATACTGATACTAGTGGTACCTTCTTCACTCTTTTGCCAAATCTGTCTTCACATTGAGAGTAGGTCACTGCTGAAATAGATAGGTTTAAGTTCACATACACTTGCGCTTTGTCTCAGAACTTTATCTGCCAAAGATGTGTTATCACAGATCTCTGCTGGCTATATCAATATCTCTATTTGCAGACTTAGGGCCTTAGTAAGCTGGTGAAACACATTTTCCCACTTGAAACCACAATGCTTGTATACAGAGTTCAAAGCACTTTTGGATTGAGTAATTTCATGTGTAAATGTTCTGTTTCAAAACTGACCTGTGCTTTTATTCATTGGACATCACTTAAATAAAAACATGGCAGAATGAGTAAAGCAATAGAAGCATGTTAAGACCAGATTTTTAGAGAAGTGTCTCTTTTTTAATCAGGTTCAGTGAAGATGTTATACCTCATTAGCTACAACAGAACTGAGCCATTTTCTCATTAGATCATTCAAGTGGAACAACACAAAAGATTTTTCAAGTTTGTCAGTTGCATTTTAGTTGTGCTTTTTAAACTGCTTGTTCAAAAGCAAGAATTGAAACCGTATGGTGTTTTTTAAGCTTAAAAAGTGCTTTTGATCTTAAGCCTCAAAAGAGGTTTTCCCAGCAGAAAGCAGGCTAGCGCTTTATTTAGTACTGTTTTAGGTAGACACCAGAGCACTCTGTATTAATAGGATGAATAATAGTATTTTCTTTTTCACGCTACTGGTTAAACCTCTTTTAACACTGTCACAGCTGAACTAGAGATGATTTACAGGAGGCAATCAATCACTGTTGTCAGTGTACTGTACCCTGTTTTTACAAAACTAACAAATCAGCACAGACTGGCATCATCTCCTTTAAATCAGTTGCTACAAGAAGTGGGGGCCACAAAGTGACACTTATGAACTACTAAGTATTTTAAAGTGCTATAAAGATTCTTTCAAAGCTGAATTGTTATCAGACCCCTGACAGCCATCCCCTGTAATGAGCTTACATTTGAAAATGTATTGGTTTTTCAGTAAAACCAGTTTCAGTGCATTATAGTAGCTTTGTTCTTGAAGAGATTACACTTTGTTTCAAGCATCTGAGTTTTGTAGCTACTGGTGCCTTCTAACGTACACAACTTGCACTGCTTCTGTGTCTGACAGCTTATCTGCAAAATGCAATTCTTACATATTAAGCTCACAACAGTAATTTAAAGAACTGATCTTATGGTTCTCTACTGACTAAATTTGACCATTATTGCTTATATTACTGTAAAATCAGACAGATGTTTCTATCATAAGGACCAAGAAATGTAAACTACATTTTGTATTTTCCTTTTCTTATGAAGGGTTTTTCAGTTGCAAACTCTCCAGAGGACTCTGGATTTCCTGCACTGCCAGCACACTTTACAAGACATAATCTCTTCAGAATAACAAATAGGAATCTGAATGAAAACATTAAGCATTTATTTGGCTCTGATCTTGTATTTGGTCATGAACTTGAAGTGCCTCTAGTGAATAAGTCAAATGAAAGTGATCAAAACCAAACAGGATTGCATATTCCTAAATACTTAACATAGTTATACTCCTTCATGCTGCATGTTGTGTGGCCATATAAAGCATTTCTAACAAGGACATTTTTATCTTTCCTGGGTATCTTGCAAGTCTGTAAGTTTCTCACAATCTTCTCAGAGCTGAGGAATGTGTTTTCTGGAGGATTACTTATCTTGGTCAGTTCTGCTTCCTAGGATGGTTCTTCAGATTTAGTCTGAATCACCGACAGAAGAGTTAGCTTTTCAGTACTTTCAAAAGCTTTGGGTTTGTTTTTTGGGTGGTTTTTTTTTAGGATTTTTTAAATTATTATAATAATTAATTAACACATTTCAGTCTGCAAATTAAGTTATGCTAGGAACTGAAAAAAAATGATGTAATGTTATTCTGATGAGGAAAATAATAAAGAAGAAAAGAATGAGTGCAGTACTTGACGATTGGCAGCTGGGATGAAGCTGTCCAGGGGAATATCCATGTGCATTTTATGTTACAGATAAGTCTAAAAATCCAGGAATTACAACAAATAATCTTTGAAGCATCCATGCAGAAAGAGCTCTGAGGCAAGCCAAAGGAGCAGCAACTAATCTTCTAAACCATTTGGTGCATATTAGTGCTACTTCTTGAACCAGCCACCTGCATCAGAGCAGCACAGAAAATGCCTGGCAGTGAGGGTGTTGCCAGCCCTTAACACTGATGATGCTCCTTACCTTTTTTGTTCAGGGAGGTGCAGCCAAAGCACTTTTCTTCAAACATTATTTTTCTTTCTCTGAATGCTGCCACGTTGTCTTTACCTCAGTTTTCAGATCTACCAAAAAATGTGTTTCCTCTCTTTCTTCTGATAAAATTTGGAATGCATTTAAGAAAGCATCTAGACAAGAATTTAAAATCATAGAATCATAGAATAGTTAGGGTTGGAAAGGACCTTAAGATCATCTAGTTCCACCCCTCCCTCCCCCCACCATAAGCAGGGACACCTCACACTAAACCAGGCCACCCAAGGCTTCGTCCAACCTGGCCTTGAACACCACCAGGGATGGAGCACTCACAACCTCCCTGGGCAACCCATTCCAGTGCCTCACCACCCTCACAGGAAAGAATTTCTTCCTTAGATCCAATCTAAACCTCTCCTGTTTAAGTTTAAACCCATTACCCCTTGTCTTATTACTACAGTCCCTAGTGAAGAGTCCATCCCCAGCATCCACATAGGCCCCCTTCAGATACTGGAAGGCTGCTATGAGGTCTCCACGCAGCCTTCTCTTCTCCAGGCTGAACAGCCCCAATTTTCCCAGCCTGTCTTTATACAGGAGATGCTCCAGTCCCCTGATCATCCTCATGGCCTCCTCTGGACTTGTTCCAGGCATTCCATGTCCTTTTTATGTTGAGGACACCAGAACTGTACACAATGCTCCAGGTGAGGTCTCACAAGAGCAGAACAGAGGGGCAGGATCGCCTCCTTTGACCTGCTGGTCACGCTCCTTTTTCTGCAATTAGAATAATGACTATTCTATAAAACGAAGCCAGATGTTCTAACAGAAATAAGCTGGTACCTCCCAAATCCATGATAAATCTTATTCTGCCACTTTTGGGTTGGTTGCTTTGTTTGTTTTCTGTTGCATGAAGTCTAGTTTTGTTTAATAATTAAAAATATTAGGTAGGGAAAGAGAAATGCAAGTGTAAAGTTGTTACTGTGATGAAATTTATCTAACAATTGTGATACAAACAGTACTATCTTGCTGTTTTACTGACTGCCTGCATCTGGAACAAGCCCCTGTGGAACTGAATGTTAAACCAGCATTTTTTATTGTATCAGATGTTTCTCCACAACAGTGAACAAACAGGTCTGGCACTAGGATTTCTGTATTTCCATCTGATTACTAATATTTACTACCTAAGGAGATTTGCCAAAAATCATTTGTGTAAGTCAGTGAGGTGATTGTGGAATCGGTATGCACACAGTTACATGTAAGATTAGTTCCATAGTGTCAGCAGCCCAGAAAGCCAACCGTATCCTGGGCTGCATCCAAAGGAGCGTGACCAGCAGGTCAAAGGGGGTGATCCTGTCCTTCTACTCTGCTCTCGTAAGACCTCACCTGGAGCATTGTGTACAGTTCTGGTGTCCTCAACATAAAAAGGACATGGAGCTGTTGGAACAAGTCCAGAGGAGGCCACGAGGATGATCAGGGGACTGGAGCATCTCCCATACAAAGACAGGCTGAGAAAGTTGGGGCTGTTCAGCCTGGAGAAGAGAAGGCTGTGTGGAGACCTCATAGCAGCCTTCCAGTATCTGTAGGGGGCCTATAGGGATGCTGGGGAGGGACTATTCAGGTTGGTTAACAACCTAATTCTTACCTTACCATATTTAAATTTCTTTGAAGTAGTACATTCCCTAATTTTCTTAGCTTAGATGATATTTGTAGCATTTTACAGTTGCTACTGATATTTCTTAATAATTTCTATTTTTATTTTATTTTGTTAATAATCAGAAATTCTTCACACAACTCTAAAATAAAAATGAAACAAGAATGCTGTTCCATGATACTTTCCACTATTTCTGTTTACGGGATCTGTCTTTAATCAGTATACTTGGTTTTTTGAATTTCAAGGAAGGTTCACTGATACATCAAAGCAAGATGACTACAGTAGCCATTTAAGCTAAATTTATAGTTTCATTCCATCACCAGAAACCATGTGAACCCAAACATTTCTTCCTTAATCTTTGGTAGACAAAGAGTTAGCTTGGATAGTAATATAAGTTCAGCTTTGATGATGTATCTACATAGAAAGGAAGATCCTAGTTTTTTGAGTCCAGAAGGTTTTAAGGTTGTTTCAGATCTTTTAACAAAGCTCTTTCAATGCCCAGGATCAGCCCAGTGTCCTTTCCTCCACTGATATTTAGGATCTCATACAACCATGAGATTTCTTAGGGCAGCTAACATTCAATTAACAATTTTATGCTAGTGAGCCAGTGCATGTGGAATTCTTGTATGAAAATAAGCAGTGGAGGCCAGAGAATGGGTGAGTGGTGGATGCATATAAGATAGTTATCTTTAAGACTTAACTGAATTCCTGTCCTAGGCTTGTATGTGACCTAGTGAATCATAACACTTGTGTATGATTCTTACAAGTAACTTAAATTTACTGCCAAGTAATTTATTCAAGTAATTTCCCTTGAAATACATATATTTTAAAGTTTAAAATGTGTGTATTTTCTGTTATGGTCAGAAGAAACAACCCACACAGGAAGGCAAAGCTCTTAAAAGGCAGAATTTTACTTCATTTTATTTCAAAAAGTAACAAATGGATTTGCTTGAATTTTCCCATTCTATTTGAGAGCTGGTAATGTGCTGTTCAATGCACAAAAGGAGTCTGAATCCTTGCATAATGTGAAAAAGTTTCACTTCACTTTACTACTGGAGTCTCCACTACAGTCCCTGCTTAAAACAGAATATGACGTGTTTGCTTGTCTGAATACTAAGATCTTCCACGCTTCATTTTGTTAATTTTAAAACATTTATAGTTATAAATGATATTTCAATGGAAGACAAAATCTACTAAAAAAATGATTAAAAAAGATAATTTGGACTCAAATGGAAACGTCTATATTGTGTGTTAGCTTTTTACCCTTTGATGGCATAAAGCTGTAGTCAATCATTTCATCCATCAGCTGCTTGTAGATAAGACTGATAAGAAAACATGCTGCTATCTTACAGTTTCTTTCAGGTCACATTCTGCGGCATGGGCTCCCTAGTATTAGCTTGGTACTGTTTTCATCTTATCACAACTGGAACAGGGCTAAAAGCTTTTTCCTTATCCAGAGGAATCAACAGTTAGATTGGAGTTAAAAGATGCAAGGTGATGCTTATGAATCATTAATATCATATTCCTCTGCTTGTCATTTGTGAATTGTCTGTTCACATGGGGAATGCGATAGCTGATTTGCAGTAGGATTAAAACTAGTATAATATTTATGTAATGAAATTACTTAATTCAGTAAAGCAATCAGTTACACACATGCAGGATATCTGGATCCTGTGAGACTCAAAGAGATGCCTTTGGTTTGTTCAGGTTTGACTCACTCTGGTATAAATCTGCAATAAGATCTCAGAATTTGGTTGACAATAGGCTAGAATTCAGTATGATTTCTTCAGATTTGTTCTGGAAAAATGGAGGGCAGAGTCAGCTCTCTGCACCTTTACTATAATGGGTTGATCTTTTTACCAAGAGCTCCACGACCTGGCTTAATTATTCTTCATTTGTACTGAACTGGGAAAATATCATGGATCGTAGTACAATGAACCTTCACGGAAAGCTGAGGAAGGAAAACCAACACCAATATGTATCAAATCAAGGGTTTATGCTATTAAATCTACTGTGCCTGATTTTGTTTTGCTGTTCAGTAATCTAGTTTAGATAATCACAAAGATTGCCACTTCATCATAATAGATGTGCTTACTGCACCTATAGAGCCTTTCTCATATCCGTGTGTGTTTGAGCGAGTGCAAGGAATAGCAATGAAAACATGCTGAATGTAATTATGGACTTTATTATTCTATATATTAAAAATAAATCACTTTTCATATTATATTTTTAAATATAGGGGTTTTTCTATGGTATATAGGATTATATAGGATTTTAAAAAATATACTTATATAAAAAATTATAAACATGTTATATCTGCTGAGTTCTAATAAAATTACATTCAAAGTAATTTTGTATAACTTACCATGTTACTACAAAATTAAAGTTCTTGGAAGACTTTAGAGTACTACTTCTAATGTAAGAACTTACTTCCAGACCTGATAAATTTTTCATAGCATTTGCTTCATATATCAGGTCAAATTAAATTACTACTAGAGTTACTGAGGGGTTTAAATATAATAATTTGAGTTTCTGAGCTTAATTTGGAAGCTATCATCAATTTTTATGAATTCTATGATTTCTTTTTTTACAATTAAGATATTATTGCACTTAAAATTGTTTGTTTCCTGCTAGGTGATTTGAAAGGACTACTCCCAAGTAGACGGCAGGCCGTAAGTGTGAAGACCGTTACCTGGCCACAGGCAATCCACGCTGGGGTCAGATCCCCATTCTGGTTGGTATCTTTGTCTGGATGCGGTTTGCAGGACAGCCACGAGGTGTCTTTGTTGTACTGCTGATTTTCTGAATCAGGGCTACTAAAACATGCTGAGATTACACTGAGCAACAGAGGCTCCTCTCTCACTTTCTGGGGTTACAGCAAATTTGCACGAGAATAAATCAGATTTACATCCAATTCTTGAAATTTCAAGGCAATGGAAGACCACTTCCAGAGCTGGACAGGGAGATGTGAGAGCAGCACAGCCTTTGGGTCAGATTCTTTTTGTTTTCTGGTTAATTTGGAGCCCTGACTTCTTGAGAAATGGGTCTCAGTGTGACTGGTTTGGTTTTCATACAGATGACTTGGCTCTAAAGGTCACTACCTAGCTGTCACCTGCTAGCAGTCAGGTTTGTTCACTGCAGGAGAGCCAGAGGGACCAGAGCAAGGACACAGTACTTTCGGGGAAAACAGGCACTTCCAAGGGGTGGCGATGGGGAGACGAAAGTACATGTTGTTCTGCTTACCTCGGCACACACAGCTCAGAAGACAGCCCCTCGTGTGCAAACTGGTTGTACTATGCATTTAAGATAAACGTAGAACTTCTCCTGCAGCATGAGTACGTGTTACTGATTTCTGTACAAGGTCAGTACAAGTCCCGCATAGGTAACAACTGAATTTTAAGGCAAGACTGAACAATTGGCCTTAACTAGGGATAAGGGGAAAGAGATGAATGAGTTCAGATAGCTCTCTGCAGAATCTGCTCAGTGCAGCTTTTTGCTCTTGTGCTCTCCTTGTAATTGTGAACCCTACAGAAAGACCCTTGTATAATCCTGAGTAGAAATATTCTGTGCCTCAAAGCACCTAAAGTTTCTTAAACATCTTGAGGTTTCTGTGGCATGCCACCTCCACCTCAGAGAAAGAGCACTGCTCTGCCAGCCTGTTGCAGGTGAATAGCTTTCATTTCTGTAGACTGTAAAAGCACAATGTGATCAACACAAAATCAGAATATATATGTGTACCCCCTATAGCTTTGCTTCTTTTTTAGGCTCTGAACTTATCTATGCTTCTGAATAATACTTTTGCAAATTTCCATCTCTTTCCAGGTTTTAAAATTCCACCTTTGCCTATCGCCAGGACTTCTTCAAGAGTAGAATTTTATAGTGTAAGCATATTTCTGTTTGAGGGGCTAACTGCACTCCATTTAAACATTTAAACACACTTTCAGTCTCTCCTGGTCTAGCAAAACTTTTCTTTTGCAACTAATAGTACAGTTAACAATAGTTAAATGCAGAAGCACCATAAATATTCAAGGCACTCACCTTACAAAGCTTATAGAAGAGATATCTTTGTGTCTAGGAGACATAGCTACAACAGTGGACCGTGTACATGAGCTCTATGAAATACAGATACAAGCCATGAGAAGTTTCTTAGGATTTAGGTGTCATCTCCCAGTATTAGGTTGAAAGATTGAAAGAAAAGAACATGGTTTATTGGACTTGGAAGCGCTACATTAACAGCTGGACTGGATGACCTTTAAGGTCTTTTCCAAACTAAATGTTTCAATGACTCTATGATTAAGTAAGATTTTGTTTGCTTTCAATGCATACTTCTTGCACACACAGAGTCCTGCTATCCAAGTGTGGCAAAGGGGCTGCAGCTGAACAGAGACAGAAGCCTTGAGACTGTGGTCACATTCCTGTGCTTCTGCCTTATTAAACACTGATTTTCTGCTATAAAATTTCTGCTATAAGAATTTCTGCTATAAAGGTTATTATGAGATTCTCTAATTGATGTTGGAGCACACAGGATGGTGGAGGTCTTCCCACCCCTCCTGACCTGTTTATGTTCATGAGGAGCAGCTTCACCACAGCCTTTGCAGTGAAGAGGCATTAATGGGATATCACCACTTCCAAACTTGTCCATGCAGACCTAGACACCAGTAGTCAGACAGTTCAGCAGGAAGACTGTCATTAGTTTATTGACAAGAAAAGGGATAAACCTTCAAGTAAAATCCCAGACAAGGACTTATAGGCTCGCAACAGAGACATGATCAGTTTTTTGGCTGGATGCACCCAGGATTGTCTGCATTTACTTCCCAGTCTCTTCTGTGGGAAGAATTGCAGAAGCAAGCAACCCTTGGAGCATCTTTGTTGAACCTCACTCAGCAGGCTTACTTCCACTGATGGGAATGGAACTGTCTCTGCATGCACCATTACTGAATTTGGCCCAGTGAACTGTAGTAGTGCTACATCAGAGAAGTTTTGACCTGCTGAAGTTATGCCATCCCACTGGAATCAGTGGGATGTTTTGCCTGATAAAAAAGGATTCAGAAGCAACCCTTAGGTCTTTTCTGACTCCTGGCTTTAAAGAACAGTGAAACCTTTCTTTAGCATAAACACCATATGCATCCAGGCATGCTGCATACACTCACTGTAAAATACAAAATGAAAGCTTAGAGTCTGAAGAACACAGACAGATCTGCCTCCCTTTTGCAGTTGTCCCCTGGGCAGAGTTGTGAATGCTGGAATCTTTGTCTAGTGCCTTCCTAATTAATTTTGTATAAAGTTGATGATAAAAAAATAGCAAGCAAAACTTTGAACCCCCTCATCTGTGCATGCATCCAGACACTTAAAAACAACCAGTGCTACCCCACTTCAATAGCTTTTGCCTGCAAAGTGCCACGTTTTTCATCTACCATTTAATTCTTCTAAATGGATGCTGCTCTTCTTCCCATTGTGGATCTCCATTGCTTCTATGAAACATTTGCATAAAAGGAACTGAATAATTGATAGAGGATGTGAGCAAGAGCTAGCACACAGCTTGGCAGGGGTTTGCTGGTAATCCCAGTGAGTCCAACACATAGCTCATAGCTTGTTTAATGGGATGGAAACTGGCAGGGTTTCCTTGTATCTCTGCTACAAAACTCATCGCTGCTGCACGACCTCCTGTGCTGAGCTACTTTTCTTGTTGATCTTACTGCTCTTTTCCTCCATTAACAGGAGAATTCTTAAAGGAAGTGATAGAGAATGATACACTTTGTGTTCACGTGCGCCATCCAATACTACCTCATTGGACATCTGGTGGGCTTATTCTATTGCTTCTATAAAATAAAAAGGAGCAAAAATATTAAATGGCTCATATTATTAAATGCAAAGCCTGGGTACAACTTTCATTTACAAGTTTGTTTGATCTTGAATTCAAACCTGAGTTTGATCTGCTGGCTAAGTAGGGGATTTTCCCCTCTATTAAGAAGTTTTTGTTGGAAAAAGTCTATCAAAATAGTAAAATTCATGCTATGCAGATTTTTTGCTACTGCTCTATAACAAAAGTCTTGAAGTCTTCTGCATTTTAGATGTCTCAGTGAGATGACTGTCAGAATGAATATCTTTATTTCTGAAATGAAAAAGCCGTAGAATACATCTTGTAAATAAAATACATTTGGCAGTTGTCTGAGAAATTATCTAAGCTAAAATCAAATAATTCTTCTTTAAGAGCTTTCCACATTTTTAAAGTATATCTATCTATCTATCTATCTATCTATCTATCTATCTATCTATCTTAATGATAGGCAGCAGTATTAGGAGAGCCTGGAAATGGCTGGAATGATTAGTATTTTGTTCGGTAAGGAGCCACCTCAGCTGCTCTGACAAGCAAGCTGCCATTTTCAATGTAATCACTTTTGATTCTAAAGCACTTGCTTTGCTTCTAACTTTGGGCAAATCCCTCTTGATATTTCTCTTTTTAAAGCAGATGCATTTCCATATGTCCATGAAAGTTCCCTGACAATACAGCATGCTGTTCAGACTGACTTCCCTTATTCCTGGTGGGTGATTTGTCAAATGAGGCTGCTTTGTTTATTAAGTATACATGTACATAATGTAAAACATACTTAATATCCTCAACCACTGCACAGATGTTTTTGTGCTGAAAGGACACTCAAAGTTTCACTGATGTAATTAACCTTTCTTTTTCTCCCATGTGTAAAGCAATTTATTAAGAACTCCTCCTGTTCCTGATAATTCTGTTATTCCATGGCTCAAGTGCTACTTTCAAAAAGAAATAATTTTCAGTATTCTTCAAATATTTGGTAATAAAAAAATATTATTTTTTTTTTCACAGAAAACGATGAAAATAACCGATCCAGGATCTTCTGTTCATTCTGTCATTTCTCTCCTCAGAACTGTGCTTGTTATCTTTCAGGAAAAAGGCTTTCTGCAACAAAAAGCTACTGCACGGCATATTTTGTTAATGTCTCAACATTTTATTCCTCAAAATGTTTTACACATCCTTTTTCTATCCTTATAAAAACAAGTAGCAAACAAATATTTATCAGTAGAATCTTTAAATTTCAGTTCTTATTCCTTTCCATCAATTTGGCTGAAAATAGGTATTTGCAAACACTGGTAGCCTAATTTCTTACGGCCTTTCATTTTTTATGAAGTGTTTTCAAAAGACTTCAATCAACCTTAATGGTGCATTTTTAGTTAAGGAAACAGAATGGAGAGAAGTCAATTTAAGCTCCCCAATGAACACTGTGTACAGAAAAAAAGCCATAAATGGGTTTAGAAAACAGAGCCAGTACAAGCAAAATGCAGCGAGCAGAGCGCTCAGGGAAGCCAAGATATAATGGAAAGAGTAAAATACTGTGGAGCTTTTTAAACTATATACAATTGGAACAATGGATTGGACCCAGACATCTATGTTAAACTGCTAGAAGATAGGTGAAAAGCAAGCTGCAATTCTGTAGCCGGGGCTAGAGAATACTAGAATGGAAGGGCTTAAAGCTGAAGCAAATGAATGTGGGGTAGTTTAGCAGCATAGAAATCAAGTCAAAATTGGCATATTTCACTGTTTAATGTACCATGTGAAGAACCATCTCCTGGCTTTCTCTATTAAAGGACTATTAGTACCAGTCTCCTTAATGAAGCTGCTTTTATGCCACCTGCGAAATAATAATACCTTTTTTTGCATACCTATTTTTACTGAAATAGTTTAAAAGCATTGTGTAATTAAGTAATGTAGTCTCTGTGGAATACGTTATATAGCTACAAAACATATAAAATAGGAATACACCTGGGAAACTATTACCCAGCAATTGTTCAATTGTCTCCCATTATTTAAACATGGCATTAATAATACATATATTTTCCAAAGCATCACAACCTCATTGGTAAAAGGGTAACTACATAAATATTAAAAATCCAAAGACTAAAATAACTCAGTCCTGCTAAATCAGATTGATGCACGCTGTCGGTTGTAGTACCAGAGGTTATTATCACCCATCTCGTAGTGTATCAGTTAGATTTTACTTTGCTTTTATGCATGCTTACGGTTGAGTGCAGTTGTTTTTAATGTCTGCTTTGCAATGTGATTCAATCCATTTGGGTAGCTTAATGCAAAGATTTCACAACGTACACAGGGATGAGTAGCACTACAGCAACGAACATAGTACTCATTATTCTTTTAACGGGAATGTCAACAAGAAGAGGAATTAGAGAGGAAATCGTTGTAACTCCAAAAGAACATCTGACTAACCAGTACAGATGACATGTTTTTTCCCTTTTTATCCTCTTCATGATCCATAAAGCAGGATTTTTCCAAAACAATTAATTTGGTTGCCAAACCCTTCTTAATTCTAAGGAGATTTAAAACTCATCTACTTGGAGTCTGTCTCATGGAGCTAGACCCACAACCGGATTACAAGCTATTCCATCATATGGCTGTTGTTAGCCCAGTTAATGCTAAAGTAAATAATTGGACTGTTTAAAAAAAAAAAAAACAAAAACAAAAAAACAAAAACCAAAGCCAAACCAAGAAGGAAGATATACAAACTTCCAAGTCTTCTTTACACTAAGCTCACCGGCACCTCCGCATTTTATTATTTGTGCTACTTTCTCCTCAAGTAACCATGATCTACCGTCCCCAAAATTAACATCAATGCTCTAAACTACACAAATTCATCGATAGCAGTGGGCATTCCAATCCTACAGCAAACCTGAGGTTTAAGTTGGTAAAATAGCTCTTTGTGTCTACTGTTGGAGAGCATATGGCAAATTTCCATTTAACAGGAATCTTGGTTTGCAACACAAACTAAGTCCCGTGTTAATTCTTTTAATTATTGTATGTGTGTGTTTGTGAAAACACAATCTATGTGTTGTTTTGTTTCTTTAGAGAGAATCAGTGACCTTAAAAAAAGACAAGGCAGACTTAAATCCCGATTCACCCTTTTGTAACATCACTGACTTAGAGCTGGGATCATGGCAATGTTTTCTTTCTCTCTGCTGGAGGTGCATAATGTTTTGTGCTTGACCTTGCAAGCCAGAGTAGGGGCAAGAGTTAGGTAATGTCTACACTTGATAGCTGTGGTCTCAGGCTGCCAATGACCCCAGACAGAGCCCTCCTGAATACAACACAACCCCCACCTAGCCTTGTGCATGTTACCTTGATGTGGGAAAATGAAGGAATGTCCTCAAGTCTTGTCCCAGGATGACACTAGACGTGCTAGTTCAGATTAGGATTTCACTGTAAGGCATATACAATTTGATTGTTTTGCTCACATCCTCATCCTGTATATTCCCTCAATATATTTCTTTTATTCATAACATAATATGATTGTTATTAAGCTTGTAAGCATAACTGTAGAAGCTCAAAGAGTGCAGCTGCATGCCTACCTCAATGCAAAATTAACAGGAACTGGTCTGACAGAAGAACAAAGGTCTTAGGCAAGTGCATTAATGGAAAGGTGTTTCTTCTTCCATGAACTTAAAGAATTATGTCAGATGCTAGTATCCACTAAAGATGCTGCTTTAAACTTTTTCTTTGCCGTCAAAATACACTCCTGGTGTGTTATTTTGTAATTGCCCCATGCATGGCCCCACTCAGATCCCACAGCATTAACCTGATCATATGCATGTGTCAGAACAAAACTTTCAGATCAGTAAATATACTCCAGAAACCAGGGTTTCTGCTGGTGTAATTTCTTTTTGTTCCTTTCATGCACCCAGCAATACATCAGTGCTCTTACTTGGTAATATTTTTCTAATAATTATTAATGTAGCAAATCTAAAATAATTCCAAAAACTAGAAACGGATGCCTTTTATTCGTTCATTGATCCTGTCCTTTTCTAACCCAGTTTGTGACTGGATGTGACAGTGACTGCAAAAGATGCATTCACTTCTCTTATTATTTTTTTGTGCTGGCCTTTTATAACTTTTACTCCAAAGTTAAATATAAACTAACTTCGCAACAAGTGCAACACAAGAGCAACCTGGAATGACTCTAGAGCTGACTGCCCCATATACATCAACATTGGCAAAATGCATAGGACAATACAGTAATTTGAAAGAAATAATGAATTAATTACAGAAAATGGAGTAGAAGTGGTGTTTGACTTGCAGCTTGCACTGATTGCCACAATATAGAATAAAGTACAGTCTGGAGAGAGTACCTTCCTGGGAACACCCTATCCATTTTGCAGACAAAAGGGATAGAATACTGTAAGTCAAAGGGATACTCATATGCATGAATCATTCAAATTCCTATATAGCAGCCCAGTTTTTACTTGGAGTTGAATCATTTAATTTAACCATTTAAAGTTCAGTGTGCTAGGAAATACAGTGCTTAAAGCTAAATATTTAAATTCAGATAAACTCTTTTAAAGTATTTTTAACTAAAAAGCACTGGTATCAGATTTTCACCTTTGGGTTTCAGTTTCCGTTTGTAACAGGAATCCAAATTTATACTGTCTAGCAAATGTCTCCTAGTCCCACAGCACCCCTACCGCAACACAGATCCTCTTTGGAGAGGGAAGCTGAAGTGTGAGTTTGTGACGAATTCCAGCTTCTGAATCTAAGGTTAGATTTCTCCTCCCCATCCTTAAGCAGCACCAGCTATGGCACTCCCTCTTGCTGTTCCACTCACCAGTGTGTGGGATCTGTTTTGCCCTACTACAGAAAAGCACAGCGAATGCCCCTTCTCCACTTCCTTCTTTTTGTGCATCTCAAGCCAACTTTACCAACACTAACTAACGTCACCTCTCCCCCCACCCCCACCTCTGCTTTGTTCAGTGTGTTACATCATTTAGAAGGAAACAAACTGTGGCACTTGCTAAAACAAAAATTGGTTTTAAGAACATCAGGCTGGCCAACTGTTTGGAGTCTCCCAGTAAGGAACACTGCCTTCAGAATCCACACTTGATGCTCCTACACAGTCTCTGCTTTGCTCACCGATCTGTCATCTGCCTGCATGGCATGCCGCCCACTCTCAAGTTGGCCTGATCTTTATCTGGGACACCAAAGCAACACAGATTTGAACTGACAGTCTCAGTAACAAGTGTCACTTCTTCTGCTGGAAGTCCCTCTGCAGTGACAGCATTGCTTTTCTTGCTAGACTGCAATCTCAGGTTGGTATTTCACTCCCACTGGCCTTTCGGCTCTGTTTCAAAAGCCATCACAGAGATATTAATGCAGAGCCATAGAGTACTACTGACTACAAAATAAAAAATGTTGCATTTTTAGATGTATCACTTTAAGGTACATAAATAAATGTGTTCCTTCCAGTTAGGAGTTACATATTTGAGGTACATGAAAATGTAAGAAAAGTTAGTTATCGTGTAATACAGAAACTAAGTCACAAAACTCTCATCTGTCTTAGTGTGACAAGGATTTGCCCATAAATGTAATTCTGATAAAGCCATTTTAAAACAGTCAGGTTAGGACTGAACTTTGTACTCATTAGTTGAGCAGTACCATTCTCCAAGGAAGTCCCACTGAAATTAATGAGCTTTCTGCTAGAGATATACATGTGATCCTGGGTATCAGGATATATCCTGATATATCCTGATACAGTGAATGCTGTTTTGCAGTAGTTCCATATGTGAATGATCTAGCTGGACTTGCTTTCTGACACACACTGGGAAAGGCTTCTTCTGGGGGCATCACAATTTCTAAATTCCTTCTACAATCCCTGACTCAGAAACAGCCTTTTTCCTTCTCAAATTCCTCTTCATTTTAGTGAGCGCATTTGCTCTGTAGCCCTCACAAAACAAGACATTGCTTTCTTGTTTTTTCCAGAGATCTGGGTGGCTTACGTACTGAATGGGGAGAGCAAGTACTGGATCACTGTTATAACCATAATTTATCTCTCAGTCAGTTGTTACATAGTGAAATGTAAAAATTCTAAATCTTTCATCTGGAAATCATAACTGATTTAGGTTCTTGTTTTCTAAGATGATCTGGTTTAAGCAGAATTGATTGTATCTGACTGGAGAGATCTTATACTAACTTTCTATTAATTAGCATAATAGCACATTTACATTTGGAGCCTTTTTAATTAAACAAAAACAAAAACCAAAAAAACACACACCCCCCTATAAATAAATAATAACACCCCCCCCCCAACAAAACAAAAACAAAGAAAAACCTCCACAAACACAAAACAACTTTAAAAGAAAAAAGTGCCTTACACAAAGAAAACAGTAAGATGAGATTGACACTGATACTTCCTTGGAAAAACTGCCTTAAGGCAAAGATTGCATCACTTCAGTGTATGCAACACAGCCCCTTCATCTTACAGTTTTCATGACAGTGAGCAAAGAAGTCAGTGCTGGTTAAGGGAAGGTTTACTCAGCACCACACAGGCAGGCAGCCAAAGTGCATGATTCCCCTGTGTGCCTCTGCACTACAACTTGTGATGGGGCAACAGCAGTAGCAAGGCCACTGCTTGCTCCCCCACAGGCAGCCAGAGATGAAGGGAGAGGAAGGCAGAGCAGCTCCAGAGAAAGCAAGCAGCACCTGGGACTGGGCATTCTTAGGGTTCTGGCTCTCCTAGGCTGCAGCAAGGAGGAAAAAGACACAAGCAGTTAGCCGGGCACTGCTCCCAAGACGGCACAACCAGGCAGTACCTCTAGCACACATCCCTTGCCTCCAGCCCCTCTGTTTTGTTCTTGGGGTTTTTTTAAGTACACAGTCTGTCATGTATATGCATCACATAAAAAATCACTGATGTTCTAGTAAGGAACTTAATTCAATATGTTCATCTTACCTCCTATTTACTTCTTACTCATAACTAAGAGATTAAACACCAGCAAAAGTATTACACAAATGACATGCAGATACACATTTGCAGCAGGGGAAATGTAGTCACTTAAATTGGTATTTAAGCATGTTTAAAAACTAACATGCTAATTTCTTAGGCATCATAGCATATTATGACAAACCAAAAGAGCTACAAGAGCTCTGAAAGCTCATCGCACTCCTGTCATTGTGAAGAAGGCTACAAAACTGAGACCACTTCTGTACATTAGGAGACTTCTGAACCATGTACTGAAACCTCTCCAGGCTTAACAGAAAGTTCTTGAAAACGTATAGGGATAAGGTTATAATTAGACATTGATAATTATTTCCCTCTTTCCCTATTTTCATTCTTTCCATTTTATGGGATTTTTTTTAGCTTGCTTGTATTCTTTGTTCTTTTGTTACTATAGGGTCTCGCTAAGATTCTTCATCAGATTAAGCTTTAAAAGAAAACACATGCACAGCATAGCACACAGTTTCTCTACAGTGCAGAGAAACAACATGAAATCTGCAGTGGCAGAGAGTCATCCTAAACTACCCTCATATTTACACTGGTATTCAGGCTCTGTCAGTCTTCTTCAGGGGCAGTAATGATGTTATAATGGGACCTGGAGACAAAACTGTCAAATTCTTTCCAAGACAATCTTCCAGGCTCATCAGCATAGGCAATCATTTCTTTCACTTCTGGAGTAATAGGAAGATTTTAAGCAGTATCTTTTGATTTGAGTTAGACTTGAAAAATGACATAGCTGGGGGCCTTATTTGAAATGCAACGAGACTGGAACGTAAAGCGCAATTTCCCATGCAGTCTGCAGAGAGAATGAGGCACTTGTCCCAGTTCTCTTAATTGTCTCTGATTGCTGTTTGTGTAGCACAGCCACTTCCCCATCTTCGAAATCATCTTCAAGGGCTCCAACATTTTTCACTTCACTGTTTTAAATCAAGAAGGGCTAAACATCCACCCATTCAACCATTATGGCTCTTTTATGTTATTTATGTGGTTTATGCTATTAGGCTTTAAAATTTTATTTAATTGGCCTTAACAAGTACTTAAGTAACAGGTTTGAGGACACATCACTGGGACTCAGCATATGTTGATTAAGGTGTGCTTAACCTGACAGTTAATATTTTGTACCATTTTCCCAGCAGCCCTTACTGCTCTAGAAGAAGTGCTAATTTTCCAAAAATGGTTAGAGCTTGATTATTATGTTAGTTCTTTATTCACATGGCTTCATTATTTTGTTGGCTCTGCTTTGTGCGAGATGAAGTAGTGCTATTATTTCTACTCCCAACTCCCTTCAGTCTTTTGCAATCATTTAGGCACATGTGTGGCATGACTCAGAGAAGCAATTCTGTTTGCCTTCAGTGAGACTGCTCAGATGAACACATCCCAAAAAACAAGCTGCTCACCTTCAGCAGTGAGCACAGGATTTTCTGGCATGTACATGGGAAGGTGAACAAGAAACAGTAAAAATCACAGTCCTATGTCCCACCGTATCTTCTTTGTTTAAGTAAATAGCTTTCGTTTACAAGAGCAGTTCTGCCAGCTGGAAGCCCTAAAGCCTCTCTTATTTTTGGGGAGCCCAAAGCAACCAGGAGGGAAAGGTATCAGGAATTTCCAGGAAAGGTTGCAGATGAGTGGAATCCAGAGAGGCCACTTTGGCCTCTAAAACTGGAAAGTCTGCTCTGGTCTGTGGCTGGGTATTAGAAGCTGGTACTCCCTAACTATTGAACACAGCAGAAGTCCAATTTAGTTTTTTACATCAAATTATTTATAAAGTCAGCAGGAGGTGGAGATAAACTATTCATTTTGTGCATATCTATGTAAAAGGAACTCTCAGGAGGGATCCTCAAGTTCCTGCCAAGAAAACAAGTGGAAGCATTTTAAGAATGGGAGGAAACATTTATAACTGAAACACCATAGTGTATTTTGATTAGTTAATTCTACCAGAATAAAGATGTCACCTTTCCTTAGATGAGTGGGTAGCACAAAGGAGAGAAGAGGAGGGTATGAGGGATGGAAAAAAAAAATGTGACTACCACCCCAGCATATTCTGCCAGCCTGCTGGACTTCTGTGGCCCCATACTCAAGACATCCTGACCTGACCAGAGAGCACTCAGGTACCTGCTACCTCTCTCCTTCATTTCTTCTCTAGTTGTCAAGGTAATACTACTTATCATCACACTACTACCAGCTTCCTGTGGAGACGCACCTAAAACAACACCTCCTACAACCTCCTACTCATCAAAAGGCTTTCCAAGACCATTTATTGAGTAGCTTTTGTGTCCCTAACACCACAGTTGCAAATGAACGGCAAGACTTCATTCACTGAAGAAATAAAAAGTTGAAATGTTGACTGAATGTTGTCTTACTTTTCCGTGTTCTTATTATTTTTGTTGTTGTTATTCCAATTACCACAGCAATTCTGCTCAGTCATGGATCTAAATCTTCCAGGCACTTTGTTCCTGCCCCAAGGAGCTACCAACAACAGGGAAGAGACCATAGATGGGCAGAGTCCAACAGATTGCAGGGAAGGAAACAGTCAAATAAGCTTGGTTAGCATTGCTCAGGGGGACTCGGAACATCTGCACTTTCATCTTAACAAAAATAGGACACCAATAATATTCAGGACAGGGCTAGTTTCAAACCATCTAAGATAACTGGTTTTTATTCACAAAGTTAATGCCACATAAAACGTGAATTTTCTTTAAAGCCCCTGGTCTAGCAACAGGCAAAGGGAATACAGAACGCTTTTTAAATAAAAACTTCTGCTTTAAATACAGCATCCAAAATGAAAAGTATTAACTACTTTCATTCTTTGTCTTTAATAACGGTAAAGGGTTTTCTTAACGGTACTTGTGAGAATGGGCATAAGTTAGGGTTAACTCGGCAGAAACCCTAAACCACATTTAGCTATTCCCTATTGTAACAATGAACAAAGATTTTATTAACATCTTACCCCTTGTTGAGCCCAAGTGTTCCTCTTTTCAACATAACAGGAGCTTTGAGTCTTCAATTTGCAGGTCTGTGGAGGGGATTTATGCCTACAGATCCAGCATGTTGTTCAGCATTTGTTTACATTTATTTGCAACTGTCCCCATCAAAAGTTTCCTATGAGAAGCAGAGATATTTAAAAAAACTTTTACAATGTATCCAATTTGGACACAAAATCAACACATTAAAAGCCTTCCAAACTCTAAAAACTGAACATAAAAGATGGGATGGAGGAGGGGCTTTTGTGACTAGTTACAAAGTCCATGGTATGCAAGAGCAGCAGAGGAAAATCAGAGCGAAACAAAACCCTTCACTGAAAAATTCTTGCTCCCCAGGTGCCCACTGTTCAGGTGCCTCAGAAAATCACGGCTGTTGTGCTACCAGGAGGAGAAAAGGTGTCACACCACTCACTTAGACAGCCAAGCAGAGCAGCATTCATTGCCCCACCGTGTTGGTGGGCCTTGAAGGTGCACAGTCTGTGAGTATAATACATCCACAGGGTGCCACAGCCTTGGCTCAATCTCAGACTAAGTCCAGACCAAGCATCCTCTGTTCATCTAGTCTGAAAGTTATACTGTAAACAAAGAAACAGAATTTTTGGTCAAAGGGACATAGAAGATTTCACAGTGACTGCTGCTCTTTGGGAACCTGGAAGGAGGCCTTAAAGGACACATACTTCAACAAAATACAGACAGCAATTTCCTCCATGTCTATACTCCTGAAACCCCCATACCAGCATTGGAATGGGATCAGACAGGAACAGCCTGGAGCAATTCAGGGTCCTGTGAAAAGGTGAATGAAAGGGCTGCACGGTGAGATTAAATATATCCTTCTCAGCAGTAAGGGAAACTACTCATAAATAATTGTGCACCCATGGCAGGCTCATCTCTCAGAGAGGACGTTCTTGCCCCAAACACTCAGCATCAACCCTATCCCACTGACTCTTGAGGACCCACAGTACTGCCAATCCTTGCTCCTTGATGGATTTAACATGAGGCATTTTGGAAGGAAAATCTGTTGTCACCTGGCAAGAGATATTCCAAGACCAAACACTTCAGAGTCACTTTTAAAGAGAAACCTACAGTTTGCAAGCTTTCACAGTAAGGTGGTGATCACATCCAAAGCACCTGACTTCCTCAAACAGTAGGGACAGGCACCTCACTCACAGACTTTCCCCACAAGCACAATATCCTCTAGGTGACCTGAGCCCAAAGGTTTGCCTTTCTAATACGTTAAGGTTTCCTAATCCATTTTAGTTTCCAAACATGACAGCATTTCCTGATGCATTCTGTGCTCAGCTTCAAGGCCATAAGAGCATTTTGTGAGAAATGTGCTTCCTTCCTCCTTTGACCTTGCACTGATCTGTTGTTCGCACTGCAGGGATATGCACCTTTGTGGCCTCAGGCACTACGAAGTAGCATCCCCTGCGCTTTTTGTGTCTTCTCTAGTGCTTGGTCTCACAGAAAAGCTGGACACAAAGAGATTCATGCACATTTTTTAAATGAGAATTAAAAAAACCAATCTGATTTTGCATGAATGCATAGAAAATTTCTTTTCTTTCCTTTTTTTTTTTTTTTTTTAGCTCTGTCCATTGCCATGTAGAAGAATATATGCTAATTCTGCCAAACCTAACAAGTATTGTGTTTTTTTTTTTTTTTTTTAAGCAAACAGCAATTTTATTTTCTCAGCTTCTTCACCAGGGTCTGTGTTTCCTGTTTGTGTACCAGCTGCTGTGAAACAGCAAATAAAACTGCCTGCTTTCCTACCTCGAGAGGGCACCAAGAGACAGTTGAAAAAAGGACAGAAGCAATCAAGCTTTAACTCAGGCACCAAGAGACAGTTGAAAAAAGGACAGAAGCAATCAAGCTTTACCTCAGGCACCAAATATTTCAGTCATGAGGATGTCAATTACAGTAATTAGCAATAATCACACAAGCAACAGCAGCTTCCCTTACCTCTCATCACCCCTCCAAAGAATGGAGTCTGCTTCATTAAAACTTCTGCTTCCTCCTTAATCCAAGGACCAGTTCATGGGTGCCTCCTTCAGAGACCTGAGGACCTGGACTCACCACCATGGCTTCCCAAAGCTGCTGCCCAGCATCTTAACTGCAAAAGGAAAAACATGTTATCATGAAACATCTCACTTGAAAAAGGGGAAGAAAAGTCTAAAACGTTAACAGGATCTATTAAGCAAACCAGAGCCCATCGTTAGTATGATTACCGCTACATTTTCTGCAGCAACCCTGACCTACTTACAAAAGATGAGCACCTAATTTCCAGGGGGAAACCTGAAGTTACCAGTTTTAATGAAAGTTAAATTTGTTTAAAGAAATGTCCACTTTTTTATCTTGGAAGCATCTCAGTCTGGTAACTTAAACACAACGCCATTCTTTCACCCTCTGATTCAAAGCATCCCAGTGGAAAGGTGCAGGGCACTGTACTTGCAGGACATGCAGACAGCAAGGCAGTCCCAGGCAAGGCACTCAGCTACAGCCAGCCAAGCAAGGAATGGAGCTGAGGAGTTAATATCTGCAGTCCAGACCTCTGTGTGCACCCAAAAAAGATTCATACTACCATGCCATGAAGACCCTATGCCATGNGGCACTCAGCTACAGCCAGCCAAGCAAGGAATGGAGCTGAGGAGTTAATATCTGCAGTCCAGACCTCTGTGCACCCAAAAAAGATTCATACTACCATGCCATGAAGACCCTATGCCATGACCTGCAGAAATGAGCAGATTAAGTATAAATATCCAAAATGAATTTTAGCAACATTTCTGCTTCCTTTCTTTGCTACATTGTCTTTATAATGTTGATATTCTAGTTGCATACCTGCTTGTCAAATCTGATTTTTGGTGCTATTGATAAATTTGCAGCATAAAATCTGAAGGAAACCAAAGCAATTTCAAACCAAAGCAGTAAATTGAAAGTAAGTAGGTAATCTTTAGCTGTTAAAAATTACTCAGTGAGTTTGGGTAAAGAAAGGGAGGTAGAGGGCTTTGAATTTCTCAGTGTGGACAAAAGAACAGGCCTGGGTACTCCTGTCTTCCAAATGGGCTGAAAATACAAGCTGCCTCCAACACAAAAGCATACAAGCATATTCCTTACTGACTCCCCATAAACCAAGATTATGCTTCTGATGTCCTTAATGTACTGTCTGAGCCATCCATTGTAGACTGGAAAGTCTAGATTCAAGGTAGGGCCTGAAGTAACAAATCTTCACAGTGGGCATACATTCACATCATGAATTGATGACTGTCCAATGTGAATGGCAGAAGCAAAGGAAGAAACTGGAAGTTCTACCAGACTGCTCTGTGAGGCTTTAGAGGCTTCCCTCTGCCCCCAAAATAACAGGCAACAGGTTAAAGGCAAAGAAAATAATTTATATATTCAGAACATTTTTTACTCTTCTGGTGACTGCAGTCAGTGACATTTCACAGCCAGCAGTTTCCTATATTTTGTACACTCAGGAAACAACATGGACACTACTTCCTCACCATGGGTGAACTGAGGGCAGAGGCAGTAAGGCCTTGCCGTTGGAAAGAACAACCTTCCAGAAAAAACAGTATACAGAGGAAATTATGAATTTCAGTTATATAAATATACAGAAAATAAGTGGCTCATTCATAACCAAGAGGATTCCATTTACACATGTTTATTTTGGGGTAAAATTGCTATCATTTAAACAAAATTTTAGGACTCAGATTACAACATGGAGAATTAAATAACTGCAGCTCCTTTCTTCTGCATAGGCTTACAAAGCTCACCATTGTATGGATGGCTCTTGTCCTCATCTCAGATTTCTGACAGCCTCCAGAGCTGACAATGCTGATATCCTGATGATGGTAAGATCCTGATGACAGGTTCTTACAGATATGAGGATCATGAGTTAAAAAATAAGGCAACTAACAATATGTGGACCTTGTGAGAACCTCAGGTATTTAAATCTCCATCACTCCGGCTGTATCCTGGGTAGTTTTTTACAAAGGCTTACAACAGGGGAACAGCAATCTCACCAAGTTCAACCAAGAGAATTGCCAAGTCCTGCACTGAGGGATAAATAACTCCAAGTACCAGCAAAGGCTGAGAATAACCAGTTGGAAAGCAGCTTTGCAAGAAAAGCCCTGGAAGTCTGAGGGGACCCCAGGCTGATCATGGCCCAGCAAGCTGACCTTGCAGCAAAGAAGACCAATGGATCTTCAGCAGGTCAAGGGAAGTGACCCTTCTCCACTCTTCACTCGTGAGGTCCCATCTGCAGTGCTCAATCCAGTCTTGGCCTCTCCAGTATCAAAGAGACATGGACACACTGGAATGAGTCCAGCAAATGGCCAGGATAAGAGTTAAGGGACTGGATAATTTCTCATATGAGAAAGAGACTGTTTAGTGTGAAGAAGCTCAGAAGAATCTTATCAATGTATATAAACACCTGATGTAAACGAGTAAGAAGATAGAGCCAGATTCTTCTTGGTAATGCCCAGTGAGAGGACAAGAGGCAACGGATATGCATTGAAACAGGAAACCCCATTCAAATGTATGAAGTTTTTACTGGGTATAAATCCTAACACTGGAACAGGTTGCCCAGAATGTCAGTCTCCATCCTTGGAGATATTTAAAATCTAACATTGAATATCCCCAATACCTAGAGATGTTCAAAATCAGGACACAGCCCTCTGCAGCCTGCTGTAGCTGACCCTGCTGTGAGCAGGGCTTGGACCAGATGGCCTCCAAAGGTCTCTTCCAACCTCAAAGCTTCTGTGATTCTGTGACTGCCTAGCTAGTTCTCTTCCCAGGTTATTGATGTGTTTTGCCACAGGAAGAGCAGCAAGCTGTATAAACAAGCTCTTGCCACTGGAAAAGCTGAATTGATTGATAGAATCACACCAGCCAGCTGGAGCGAATGTGAGTTTCTGCTTGAAGGCCTGCCAACATAAACATTATTGTTGCAGAATCTGAGCTCCAGCCGTGGGCTATATGCCAGACTTCTTCATGTTCCTCAAGAATATAGACATCATTACCACAGTGCCACAGTATTAGCACCCCAATAAAAACTGTGATAGCAGTGGGAGGGGCTGGCTGAAATGGTGATTGAACCTGTGCCACAGGCTCTGCTGCACCAGAAGGGATACAGATGACTCAGACCAGCAAGAAAATCATCCTGTGACAAACAAGATCTATGAACATCCACCAGCAAGGCCTGGGAGAACTGATTTTCTTGTACTCTGGGGAAAAATCTCTGCAACCCCCAGATCCTCTGGTCCATTTCTATTCTTCCACCTGAAAAGCATCATTGCATGAACATTCATTTAATCACTGTGCTAGTCCATGACTGCAGGTGTAAGGAGAGTAATGGCCAGGCAGAAGGAGGTAAGGCATAAGCAAGACTGAGCACTGCTGGGAAGGGGTAGGCTGGCAGCTATGTATGTATTTACTGTGGCAGGAGATGGAGAGGATGAAAGGGGGCAGTTGCCTCTTGTTCACACTGCATGGTGCAATGCATTCCCCACCAGCATTCAACTTGCTGAGTCCAGCCCCTCAGGCTAGTATGGGACATTGTCCCAGCTGGAACACTGCATTCAGCTGAGCCTCAGCACGGAAGCATTCAAACCTCTTCATGCAGGGGAACAGGAATGGAGAGAGAATGGTCCTTCGCTTCCACTTCCTTGTTAAATGATGAACTGCTTGGTCAAGGTAAGGCAGATTTCATTGCAAATCTTGCCTATTTGGCAGAGGACTTTTGTAAGCTCCAGTTCCTGGAATACATTTTAACTTTCATTTTTTCAGGCCTAATGACTTCAGAAAAAACAACATAGATACAACTCCTAAGGACACAAAGCTGAGAAGCACCGCTCCTCCCATCTCAAAATCAGTCAGCCTACTTTTTTACATCTGTCACGTAAGTCAGGGGAGGAGGTCTGCCTAATTATTTACTGAGCATTTGCAGATAAAAATACTATTCTGAAGTACATCAACTGTATTCTAAAGCCAAGTCTTAGGCCTAATAGTGTGGTCTGTTATATCAATCACAGGAAGTTATTTTAACATGAATATGGTTATAAGTTTGACAGATTTAATTGCAATGTTTGCCTACCCCCTTCTATATAGATGACATGAAATTAAACAAACTGGAGCTAGATACTAAGGGATGACTTATTTTGAAAAATGACTGCACATTTTTAATCAAGTTTGACATGGTTATTTAAGTAGACCTGCTCAGGAACACAATTAATCTTTAGGCTGGCTTTATTTTTCATTTTGTAACATATTATGTCTCTCAACATTGAATTGTAATTTATTTCTAACCACAACGTTTTTGTTGTACACACAATAAATTAACATCCAAGAAAGGCCATCCTCTGCATTTTGTTACTGCTCAAGCAATTTTCACTTCAAACCATGTTATTCTTTACTCTTTGTTTTCTTGTCCAGTTCTGCACATCAGATGTCTGCAATTTTCTTCCTCCAAGCTGCAAATGCAGCTTGTTTATTTCTCACATCCAAAACAAGAGCACAAGAATAAAGGTTGACTAAATTGTTGCTCAATAGAACAATCCCCCTGAGATCCAAGCCTCGCAAAGTTTGTAAGCATATATTCAATTTTAACCATGTTAGTATTTTCATTGCCTTTGAAAGAATATGTTTTATGTTAATTCTCATACTACAATTATGCACAGGCTAAAGAACTTCACTGGAGAGAAGTCTGAGCACCTTCCTAGCTGAGCAAACCTACTACACTAAATGCAACCTTTATCTTTCAGAAACTAAATTTCTTCGCTGTCTTTATACAGTAAGAGACTCAAGCTTCAATTTAAGATTTAAAATGGGTAATAGTAATTGGATATACATAGTAAGTGAAATTTCAGGTATAAGGTCTTCTAATTTGCAAAAACAACTTCACTAGAAGTGGCTCATTCTTAGCAAATTACCTGTGACAAGTCAGAATTTCACTGATAAGCTGCTCAAATGCTCCATTTTCTGCTCAGAGGAGTATCTAAAAATTCATCATGCCTGGTCCTTGAGGAAGAACAAGAATTCAATTCAAACTGAAAAGAGGCAGTGCTGGGAGAGGTTCTGACATTCAGAAAGGGTAGGCAGATAACAGAGAGAAAAATGACAGACTCAGTCTGTACCATTACTAAAATTAGATCATTTCTTTTGTTCTCCTGAACCTTCTGCTCTATTTGCCAGGAATCATATTAGCAACAGAAACTGTGAGAATCTGTCCAATCTTATTAGAGAAGCTGGACGCAAATTATGAAAATCTTTTTTAAATGTACTTGCACTTAAAAATAAAAAGGCAGGCTTTTAGAATTCTGCAAGAGTAGATCGAAAAACCTGTATCAGAAAAACTGGACATCAAATTAACAAAGCTTAGTTAACAGTACTGCAGTGTGCTGAGCACCAGCACAGAACAGTATTTTACCATCTGCATCTATATATACTTATTGGTTTACTACTTAGGAAAGTGCTGGACAGGCTTAAACAGAAGCATGCTCTCACACTCTTCTCAAAAGCAGCCAGTTCACCCCAAATGTACCTCTCCAGTCTAAGTTGACTTTTCAGTGCTGCCACCCAAGAGCGTTGAAAGGCCAGCTGTGCCCTGGGGAAGCGATTTTGATGGCTGGCAGTGAGTATCTTCCCTGTGTGGGAGATTCATCAGCATATCTAACCTATAATGCTGTACAAGCCAGTGATGATTCTGGTGTATACCAAGACACCATAGCTGAACTCCACAATATTGTGGGAATTTCACGTGAGAACCTTCACACTGAGATCTTCCCTCACTGGTCTGCTTTTTTGAAGACATAATTAGAAACAACAGATAAGGACTAATACTTTCAGCCAGGCACACAAGGGAAATGCTCATCCTTGGGTGATGGGATCAGGCTCCCTCTCTAGTCTGATTTTACTAGAATAGCAGATAATAGCAGATAAAAGCTCTTCCATAGCCTTGTTTGTAGGCTCATAGTTATGATGTCTTCTACAGAATGGCACAGTGAGTTGGACTCTTTCAGGCTTAGAAGGTCCTTAGCCTCCTAAAGCCTCACTAAAGGCAGTTCCTGGCACTACACCACTGCCTTTAAATCCTTCTTAAGCAGGTACCAGCCCTGTCCAGGGCATAGCTTCCCCAAGGGATTCAAGGCATTTCATGCAAAATCAGATGCACTAAGACAGCAGCTCAGATCTGCTCCTACAGCAATGTTTCCTAACAGCTAACATCAGCAGCTACTTAAAGAGCATTGAACTATCCTCCAGAGACATCTATTTAGCTCTGTTCCCAAACTTGCACAAAGCCCAGATGTCTCACTTAGATCTCTGAATTAATTTTTTGGGTCAAGAGTATTTTTTTAAGTCATTGCAAAGTTGGATGCAGGGCAGTGGTGACCTAAACCTAATCTTTAACAACTAGCAGGAGAGCATATGACCACTCTTAATTGGGTGAAGTGCTCAAGGACTGCTAAGGTCCTTCAGCTCCAGCAGTAAAAAGTTGTGTAAAAGTAAAAGGTTGTCGCTGGAGTGGGGCGTCTTGCACACAATCTGTCTCCATTTATAACCACAACATCCGTGAGGCCATGGACTGTGGTACAAATGACAACTGTGAAGTCTGTATGGCCACAGGACTGTTGCACCCTGTCAGACTAAAGATGTAGAATATCCCATAGTCAATCCTGGGTTGTCACTTACGATTCTAGTAGTAAACAAATTTGCAATGTGTATTCTTTCTCTGCCCCTTTCTCTTCAGATCAGGGATAAATTCCCAAAACACAGCAATTCAAAGAGACTTCCAAGGCAAGTGAGTCTTTCCCAAAACAAAAAATATTTGACTAGATTGCTTTCTTAATCAGGAATTTTTCAGCACTAAATTTAAGGAAGAAAAAAGAAAACAACAAAAAGAATTCAGCTCACAGCTCCTCATTTTTAAGAATATCCTATGCAAACTAAAAGGAACCCTGTAAACTCAGACTGTTCTGTATTCCACTGGGAGCAATATTGGAAGAATACAGTTCTCCTAAAATCCAAACTACATTATACACAAAACTGGTAAGGAATACTTTAATATTGCTTTAAATGTCATAGTAAGTGGCTAAGTTATCAATTATGAAATTAGTTGAATTATATGCTTAGCCCCCATACAGGAAGGGTAGCTGAATGGGGGCTGACACTTCAGTTGATAAAACTCATCACATGGATGACTGTTACCCTTGAGCTCTTAATGGTAGCTCAGAAATGACATCAAAAGCCTTTGCCCTCAGTAAGGTATACTTAGAGGTAGGAAAGGAGTACTTTTTCATGAAGTTTATTCTAAAAGGATAAAGTCATCCAGAAAGAAGTAAGCTCCTTAGTCTGTTTTCCTGCCAGCCTAAGGCCATATTATTGAAAGGCATTACTTCCAAGGGAGGCACAGAAAAGTAGCCATGGATCTACACATCCAGTGTACACAGTTTTCCAGACTGCTACACAGATAAAAACAAGATGGGTTCCCTACAGGATGCAGAACAAAAACAGTAAGTAAAATGAGGAGTCAGATTTTACTCTGACATGCTTTGGGAATGCCAGACTACAAACCTCGATGTGACAATAATTATAACTTTGGGCATCAGGAAAAAGATAATAACCAACATCCATGATCTGATTTGGCATTAATCTTTTTTTTTTTTACCTAGCACTAATTATCTTTAAAGGAATAATTTTCTACAAGCTCTGTCTTTGCTAATAATCAGTAAATTAAAAAAAGCCTGTTTCTCCTACCCTTATAACTGTACACAAAGATGCATTCCAGAACAGAAATCACTTTTTGGTTTATCATTTAAGATCATAAAATCATAGAATAGTTGGGGTTGGAAAGGACCTTAAGATCATCTAGTTCCAACCCCCCTGCCAT
>NDXB01001794.1:44906-99246 GCA_002631895.1 Agapornis roseicollis | reverse complement strand
TGTTGTTGTTGTTGTTGCTGTGTCCCAGCTTCCTGGGTTAGCGGCCGCCTTCTTTCCTTCCTGAGCTACAGGGGACTCGTGAGGCGCCCGCACAGTTTGGGCCTGGAGCAAGCAGTGCTGCTTCCTCCTCTCAGCTTCCCTGACACCTGTCAGCCTATTGACAGCGTCCCGCAGCTCAGCCCCTGCTGCAGGAGGACCTCCACAGGGGAGCACCGAGTGCAGCCCTGCCCATGGTGCACCGTTCCCTCACCAGACCTGTGCAGGCACTCAGTACACCCCGAACTCTGCCCTGCAGCCTCCCCTCTCACCGGCTCTGCCTGGGTGCCTACGCTGGGCACCGCCGGGGCAGCCAGAGCAGAGCGCCCAGACCAGGCCCTGGTCATACGGCGCACGCTCCCCATCGCGCTCACCTGCCCGCGCAAACTGCCTCGACCCGCCCTGGCCGCCGCGCTCCCTGACGCGGGTCTTTAACCACTCAGGGCTGGTGCGGCCTCTCCCGGCTCCGCTCCCGGTGAGTCCCTGCTCGCGTGAGCTGAGCTGCCGGCTCCTGGGCAAGGCCTGTCGAGGGTTTGAGGCCGTCTCGGTGGCTGTTGCTGCTCTGAGGTAAGGCTCCTGGACGCTGAGTTTCCCCCTCTCAGGTGNGCTCCTGGGCAAGGCCTGTCGAGGGTTTGAGGCCGTCTCGGTGGCTGTTGCTGCTCTGAGGTAAGGCTCGTGGACGCTGAGTTTCCCTCTCTCAGGTGTTGAAAAGCATTCTCTGTTGAGCTGCTCACCTCAGCAGTTTTGCTTTTTACCTAATCCTGTTTTCCAGTTACACAGTTAATGTACTTTGAGCTACCTGAGAACAGAATCACAGGCATAAGAGCCAGAGAAGGATCTGTGGTTTAACTGCTGTGCTATTAGACACTGGGTACGTTATGTGTGAATGCCGTTAATAGTTAAAAAGCAATTTAATAGTAAATGTTGTTGTACAGTGAAGCAAAACAAACGTGTTTTCTTCTTCCCCTCCTCCACAAAATCCAAAGCTGGCTATCTGGAGATTTCTAAAATAGGCTTGTATTAGGGAGCTCCTGTAAGAAAAACTAACATGGGGTAACTAATAGAGTTTATTGATACCTGGAAAATCATATTGCCTGTTTCCAAGCACAATAAGGTGTAATGCTTATCACATAAAAAAAGCACTGAAATCATTTGACTGCTACAGACTTTTGTGAGAGATTTATATTGTGTGTGCATTTCTTGCCTTGCTGTAAACCCGTAGCTGACACTGTACCTGCAAAAGCACACCTTTTCACACCTGAACAGGTCAACCTTAGGCTTATTTGTAAGCTAGTACTGAGATTGCCATGTACCTCACACCAACCTTCTGATGGGGGAGTTTGTTTTCCTCATGTCTAGTACATGAAAAAGTGGCTGGGTTACCGAGCAGTCGAGCCCACACAGTTCTACAGAAGCTGAGCTTTATATTGCTGTGGATTTTATTGCTGCTTGTCACCAGTCTCACCCTCTCCTTTGCAATGGCTCCAGTGTATGGCTGGGTCTGTGGCGAGATGATGCAGAGAACTGAACTGTCTCCTGGGAATCCTCCTGAGCTTCCTCCTTGTTGGTTTAGACAGATGTCAGCTCTAGAAAACACAGCTGACATGCATAGCCTGGGGTAGGTGATTCCTGTGTTCAGACATGCGTATCTGCCTTGAACCTTGTCTTCTGAACCAGGGATAATCAGACTAAGATGGAAGAGAGGTGACTGAGGTGGCTGATAAAGAATGCTTGCTGGCTGTCCTCTAATACAACTACATGCAGCAGGAAGAAAGCTTTCTAAGGAAGAAAGCTACTTTGTGTATATGCATTGAATTAATTTGTCAAGGGTTGGGTCTTCTCTACATTCCAGGTTAATTTAATAATTCTTTCTATTTATGTGAGATTTAGTCATTGCTGGAAGACACTAGAGCACCACCTTTGGCTCAAGAACTCTGCCTAACATAAATCTCTGGAGGCTGGAAGAACATTTTGGAGAAAAAAAAACCCAAACACTCAGTGTGCTCCTTATATGCCCTTTCCTAGGCTATTTGCTGTTGACTGTTGTAGAGACAGGCACTAAGTCAAACAAAGACTTGCTCAGAACTCACTTGTTCAGACACAGTGTGTTAAGCCTGCAAAGTGTTTAGAAAAGGAATTGGACTGCCAGTAGTTCTACTGCATTACTCAGAGATGATATGTAGTAGCCTGGCTACAGGCAAGTATAATGCAAGGGTTTCCTTTTGTACCCTACTGCAGTTAACACGTTTTGAGTGTTAATCCTCTTGAGTGCACTTTATCTAGGAACAAGTAATCTCTGTACTTGAGTCATCTAACTAAAATAAGTGGCTGCAGGTGCTACAAAGGAGGCAAACCTTAGCTGCAGGAATGAAATAGGTGTAGTCTGTGTTTTCTTTCCCAATACTACATTCCTCAGGTTTGGGGCTTTTTGAGAGTCATATGTAACATAGTGCCTGTGCTTTGTATATGGATGCGCATGGAGGCGTGTATGTGACACCGGTGAGTGCTGAGGTGCAGAATAAAATAATACAAAATTCTTAATTTTGAAATATACTTCTCCAGTAGTACTCAGTACTATAGAATTGGAATAGTGGAAAACCTCCAAATTTTGAAAGATAAATGAAGAGTTAAACATGAAATGAGAAGAACAGCCTGCCAAATGCTGCTAAGTTGTGGCAAGGTGATTTCTGTAGGTGTAGACCTTTCAGAAGCTGTTCTGAAAGAAGCCTGCATTTTGGTTAGCAAATGTAAGGAGCATAAATACTTGCAGTCAGCAGAAGGTTTGCAGTGTCCGGCTACCATACAGTGGTGCTAATAAAGAATTCAGTGCTATTTATATTCCTTATCATCTGTGAATTTTTGAGTGCTTTGCATCATTTAAGTCCAAGTATTGCCAGATGTTGAGTATTTTCAACTACCAGTGAAGTCACTTGGATGTGAGGTCAATTAGGACATAACAAGATGCTGAGCTTATAAGGTCAGCCCTATCCTGACTCTGCAGAAGAAATTTTACTGAAACACCATCATGTTACTTTATTCCTCATCTTCTCCTGTTTTTTTAAAAATGCTATCATCTAAGCAGAGAAAAATTTGTACAGGTAAATACTAGGCAAAGCAAAATGGTTACTGAAGAGTGGTTATTGTTAGCATTGTCTTGGGCACCCATATAGTCTGGATTAGCATAGTCATGTTGTGATTAATGTCCTTATCAAAAGTCAGAAAAATTACAGAACTTACACAAAGGAATGCAATATCCGCTACCAACACAGAACTTAATAGCAAGGCGAAGCATGAAACAGTGTTTGATGTCATTAATAAAACCTATCATGGGATGCAGAAAAGTATTTGCATCAGTCCTTGAGGAAAAAGCAGATAAGACAGCTGTGGTGATGAACTAGATAATACGTTAAAGAAAAATTAACATATCTTTGTGGATCTTTTTAAAAGGAGGCAAGGGGAAGCTTTTCTTCATGAGGGGAAACTGCAGTTCTCTGAAAGCATGGAGAACATCATGGTTAAAATCTTCACTCATAAATCAAGCACGCTTAAAATAGACCCCCTTACAGGTGCTTGTGTGTATAACATAACTAGTGCTAATTGTTCAAATAGCAGTTTCAGCTGCAGTTCTGCTTTTACTTTTGTGTCAGCTAATGTCTCCTTATAAAGAAGGCACCCACTATTTTCCTCATCTGTTTCAGCTAATAATATCTTACAGTAATGAAAATGTGGTGAATGCTCAGCTAAACTGTATGGTAAAAATTCTTACATCTTTCAGAACTTTGAGTCATTGTATTCTTGCCTTGCCTAAATAATTGTCTGGCTTTGCCCTTCCTTGAACACTGAAATCTGCAAATTTTGTGGCCTATTCATTCTGGTTTGACTTCATCCCCTGAAAAGATGAGCATGCTTTTATGATTATATGATTACACATCACATACCTGTGAAATAGGAGACAATAGGCATACTGATAAGTCATGAGGCACAAGTGTCAAACAGTACATTTAGGAATAGCCTAAGATCATCTCTGGGATGAGGCTGATTTTGGGATCCTGCTGTTACAATCACTTAACAGATAAATTGTGGCTGAGCTTGATGAGAAAGATTTCCTGTGAGAGGTTCCTGCTGTTGCTCAAGTTTTCAGTAAACTGTCCACCTGTGTTAGTTCTGCTGACAGTAACCATGCATATAGTGTCCTTGTCTTTGATGGAAGGAATGCATTCGCCTCAGTTTGGCAAATAGCACAGTTACAATCGAGTTATCCACTGGTTCAGGAAGTAAATATTTTTGAGCCCATATATCCTTATAGAACATGGTTTGCTTGGTCTCATGGCTTTGGGCATCATGGTGAAATCATCTTGATCATGTTCAGAGGAGGGGCAGAGGTTAATTTCCACTGTTTCTTTTGTCAGCAAATGGCTGATATTCTGTGCTTCCTGACAGTGTAAACTGGCACTTACATATCTAATTCCTACCTTATGAATGAGGAGATATTGTAACTGACTTAAAATAATTGAGAGCTCACTGGGCACATGGCCAAAGCTCTGAGCTAGAAAAATCAAATCATTTATGGATTTTTTTCCTTGTTCAGCTACTTGAACCACCTACTGATGCAAAGCCTGGAGGTCACAAGTTGTTATAAAGCTGAATGTGAAATTATTTGAAATTAATCTCATCAAGTTGTCTTAGAGTCATATAAAACTGTGGTATATTCCCTTACCCCAGTGCTCGTCTTTCTACAGAGCTTTGTAAGCTTGTATTTTTTTTTCCTACTTTCTATTTTTGTCAGTCTGAACCATCCAGTTGCAGAGGACTTGCAGAAGGCTATGGAGAGAGTGATGTCTTGAGCAAGAAGCCTCACATCTAGTGGATAACAGTCAAGCGTGCTGTATCAGGATGTGGGCTCTATCTGTTGCTTGCTGCTTCAGCTGGGACCTGCTCTCTTAATTCTGAGAGGCTTGCCACAAAAAAAAAACAAAACAAAAAACTAAATGTTTCCAAGATCCTGGAGAATGCACTTTAGCTGCCGTGGTAGGATCCATTTCAGTGTATGTCTGAGGGAGGAACAGCCGTTTGATAGCAACTGTTCCTCTCTGATGCAGTGGAAGTCATGCACCTCTGGCTTGAAGAGATCCCTGCAACCAGAAGCTGGGTTCTAGCTGTGGAGGTGAGTGATGCTAAGGTTACTTCAACTCATGCTGTCGCCATTAGCACAAGAAGGAGCAGAGTATGGGAGCTGTGTGCTGACTTTAAAATGAAGGGCATGGATGTTCTCACTTGATTTGCTTACACTGCTGTAAGTGAGGTCTTCATGCATTTTTTTTGTTGTTGTTGTCTGGCACCATTCTTGGGCACTGTTAAACATAGCACACATGCCTATCAGCATAATTCTAGTTCATTCTCTTCCAACTTCCCTGATTATTTTTCATGAGGTTATTAAAAAAATCCTGAAAGGAAAGCATACCTGTTAGGTGAAGACAGATTATTCAAATGTCAGGAGAGAACCTCCTCCATATGTACTGTAATAAAAGCAAAGAATCTTAAAATAGACTTCTCTGACTTGTGTAATAATCGGAATACAGTTTACTGGAGAGGCGTCACCAATGTAACTAAGGAACTTTCCTTGTCTGATAGCTCTGAATGAAGGAATGGTTTATCAAAGTGCTTCAGTTGCTGCTTGAAGAGTATAATCTTTGTCAGTCAGATCAAGAACACATTATGCACCTTCCTTCTTACCATCTGCCCAACAATCAGTTGAACTCAATCTGCAAGTGATAGAAAAGGAGCCTTCAGTAACTTGAGAACATGACATTTATTACATTTAGTATCTACTGAAGAAAATGTTAATAAAATGGTGCTGATTCTAGCACTGAAATAATAATGGAGAAGTTCTTTGGGTTTCTTTCTTCGTTTATATATAAAACTCAATGAAATGCTATCATCTTGCTTGTCAGTGTGTAATTGTCTTTTAATTACTGGTTGCTAAGTAGTAATTTATTCATGTTTACTGGTTTCAAAGGAAGAAATCTTTTCAAAAGACTTTCCCAGCCTGGAGAAAATGAAACTGTTTCACTGTCTTAAACTGTAGATATGTCTTGGGTGAATCTTGTGTTCACTGCAGTGAATTTATTGTGTGTCACCTGATGATGGATGAAGGTACATGCATAGACTTCAGGCTTCGCCACATAGTAATGTCAAACCTAGGTATTCTAGCTGATTAATTTGGAGTGGGATGAAAAATGAAGGAGGAGGCCATGTTGATTTTATAATTGTCAACTATGGCTATCTCACAAAGAGGTCTCCTTACCTGAAACCTATGAGGAGCAGCAGCATAACACTGCATGGGTGGTTCTTAGGGACAGAAGTCTTGTCTTCAGGAAGCAAGGGCATATTTTGTGTCTTGCCTGTCTAAAGACTGGTATAGTAATTTCTTTATGGCAAAAACCAGGTGTATACATTGATCTGGACACTGAATGCTAGTGGGGAATAACTAAAGGCACTGGCTTGAGAGTTGTGTTGGTGGGGCAGTATTTGAAGTTTTGGTTTATCAAGCATTGGAAGTCGGATGAACAAGGTACCTGTCCATCTTCCAAGATGCTGGCTCCTAGTGTGTAGCCGTGGTTCTCCCACGATTGAACAGATTTATAGCACAGATCTACAGTCAGCATAATTTAGCATAATGTTTTAACAGCAGATGTGGGCTGTTGTTAAGAGCAGTCATCAGCCTAAGTGGCGGTGACTCTGCTTTACAAGTATGCTGTATTACGTGTAGGGTACTTACATAGTTAATGATGCCATCCTGAGCTTTTTATTGGTGGTGGAGGGTTTTTTGTTTTGTTTGTTTTGGTCTTGGGATTTTTTGTTTGTTTGGTTTGGTTTTGGGGGGAGGGAGGAGATATTCTTAGTATTTTATTTCAGCCTATAGTCAGATCCCAGAAGCAGGGAATTAATGCTCTTCTATCCCATTATTATGTGCAAGGAAAGTATTTCAAAGACTTTTTCTATTATAATTTACAGAAGAGTCAATTTTTGGCCAAAATCTGAGTAAGATGACAACATGAACCAGTCAAATCCTGAAATTATCTTAATGAGAACTTAATTGACAATGAACAAACATTCCACGTGGTGATCAGTGCTTTTACAAGCAATTCACCAAGACTAGTGGCATGCTTCTACTGATGTTGGATCCAGCTGCAAACATAAGCTTCAAAATCTTCAAAGGCCAGGGGACTTTGTTTTCCTGGAAAACACTTGGACTCTATTGATGAGATGATTTCTTTTTTAGAGCATAATATTGAGGAAAACCTTAGCTACATTAAAAGCATTGATTCTCTGGGGAAAATTTCAAATTCCAAAAGTGAGAATTTCAAAAGAGTATATGCTGTTCACTTCAAGCAGTCTATAAAGTTTTCTGTTCAAAAAATATTATTAGATAGCGTTCTTGCCAACTGTTTGAAACTTCATGATACTGACTCATGTTTCATCAGCTTCTCAGTGTTCAAGTGAACTTTGTGGCTAGATTTGGTTTGTTCTTTTTCTGTCTAGAACTGCATACGCAATGATGAAAAGACAGCATTTGCAAAGATAAAAAAATCTTGAAAGAAGGGGTGGCTTTCAGCAGCATATGTTAACATGTGCCAAAGGACTTGTCAAATTTGAGCTGAAAATTCTTGCTTTGTTTTAGGCTGAAAATATAAAGCAGCCTGTCTCTGGATTTGAGATAGAACCAATACATACTAATGGGACAGCCTTTCCTGTATGTTTTGGCTCCAGCAGTGCTGAATTAATCTAAATGTACATAAGTGCACGTGCAGGTAATGAGTCTGTGCTGTAACTGCTCATGTTCACTGGAGCTACTAAAGTCTTCCCTGCACAGCAGGAAACTTTCTTTTACAGGGAGAAGTCCCTTTGCAATTTTTGCTTGTGTTATTACAGGTCATCTCCGTATCACAGTGATTTCACAATATACAAAAAGAAAACACAGCATATTTCTTTTTTTCTGTGAACCTGAGATTCTTGTTAACAGTCTTCTGGGTTATTTTGTGCCTAAATGAACTGTAGAGGGAAGGGGAGGGTGAGTCTTAAATCAATATTGAGAACAATCTATCTTGAATGAAATCAGAGTGACATGTTTGTTTTACTGTTTGTTTTAAATAAGAAGGGTAAAGTTTCTGTGCTAAGTAGAGAAAATTAAGTTGAGCTTGATCTGTAGGTTAGGATCAGTCCTTAGTGTGTGCATAAAATTACTTCAAGGACCAAAATGCTGGGTACTCCATATCCTTTGGGCCTGTTCTACTGTTTACAAGGGCACTAAACCCACAAATATTCCATACGGCAATCAAAAGTAAAAATGGGGGCTTTGTTGCCTGAACGTGTAGAATACTGAATACAACAAAAGCTAGGAGAAGCTACTTTTCATTTTGTGACTGATGTAGTCGTATGTTTTTCCTGTTCTAATTCCTTACAAATTTTGTAAATCCTTTGCTTGTTTGTTTAAGGGGGAGTAATAGCCACAGGTGGTATATTGTAGTGTCACAAAAGAAATATAGTATGTAAAAAGGTAAGAGAGTCATGGTTTCTATTTATGATTCTACAGGCTTGATCTGAAAGGGCATTCTATGAAAACAGGCTCCTGGTGTTTCTGAGCCATCTCAGGTTTTAATATTGCAGTTCTCTGTCAGTCCTGTAAGCCTGAAATAAGAAAAATTTCAATTTCCAGCTGCAACTAGAAGAGCAAAGCAGCAATGTTTGCAGCCACTGTACATGGATTTCATGTTTACATGTGGTTAGTGGGAACTGCCCTCTGGGAAAGAGAGTGCTATAAGATGAAGACTTTTCTTGTAACCAGTGAAGGACAAATATGTAAACTTAGATTCCTGAGTGGTACTTTTGCAGCTGAGTGGTTGCAGCATCCCTTTCTTCATACTTGAGCTGTCAGCTAAATATGTTTGGAAACCTTTTTTTTTTTCCTTTAAAAGGCACAATAAAATTTACTCTCCATTAACTTTCTTTATTAATGATCTCTGTTTCAGAGAAAACTGTATAAATATACACCCTCTAATATACAGTCTTGCCAAATCTTTCATGTTCCAACCCAGCCAGCCTCAACCAGTTAATGAAATTACTGGTCTGTGATGCAGATTCATTGTGCTAGCCTACTGGAAAGAATGCAGTCTAGTGAAATGCTCAGCAAAGCCCAGCGGCAGTGATGCATGAATTAGTGGTGTTAAAACCTCCTTTAGTTTCCATCTGTATTCTCTTCCAGCGCTGCTAGATATTTATATAGACGGGGGAAAAAAAAAGAAAAAAGGCAGCTTTTGGCAATGGCATCTACCAAAATTTCAGTGGGGGTCCTAGGTTTCTACTGCCAGTGACAGAAGTTAGAAGGTAGAATTCATGGCAGCTTTAGTGGTTCTTACATTTAGTGAAGGCAAGTAGAGACAGAATGGCAGTTGTGGAGTTTGGGAAGTTTTCCTTGGTTTGGGGGGCTTTTTTGTTAGGTTGGTTTATTTTTTTTTTTTAATTTTTTATTTGTCTTCACTTAGCAGAGCCTTTCCTATAGTTTTTATCTGACTTAGTAGCCCAACTGGAGTTCATTACAATTCCTAAAACACTGGGGGAGTTCTTAATGGTGGTGGTGGAGAAGTGGGCAAAGGGAAGAAGAGAGAGGAGTGGATCAAGAATTTTAAGGGAACTCTTTTTGAAGGGAAACTGAGAACAAACTCTAATCTGGATTTCTTTGCAAATTCTAAAACTTTAGATAAAATTTTAAGTGTCAGAGTTCTTTATAAAGAATTACTTAAACATATAATGATATCATGTTTTAATGTTGTTTAGAGTATTTTTCCTATAATAAGTGGGTTACAGTCAAACATTTATTTTTGTAACAGGCGATAGTTGAATTTGTGGTTTCTTCCATAGGAGAGGCTATCAAGCCTTCTATTCTATGGTAGGTGATGGAAACCTTAATTGTTAACACTAGAATTTAAAAAGCATTAAAAAATTAAAATCGATTCTAACAGCCCTCCCCCCAGAGGTATGCCTCTTTTGATAATACAGTATTTCTGTGTATGTGGTGGCTGAGGCTGGATAATGACCTGGTGCTATGTGTCCCTATTGTTTTTAATGAGTGCTCTCAGTGTCCGCAAATATGTGAGAATACTGGGTGATATAATTGGTCTGAAATACTGAGTGTGGTCTCTGCAATTTGGGATGGTCCTGCTGGTGTTGCTTCCAGCCCTTTTTTTGTAAAAGCTCACAAATGAGAGGAAACATGTCTGTTTTAAAACAAGTAAAGTCCAATCAGATTAGCAAGGCTTTGTCAGCCTCAAGAATTGTTTCTTAAAAGTACTACCCTCTCTCCTGTTCCACAATTTTTGAAACCTATCCACCTAGTGGCATTGATGGCAATAATAAAGAATTCATAAAGGAGTCTGTTTGTGCCAGTATGATGGATTTGCCAAGAGCAATAGCAGTTGCAGTTAGTAGGGTTTTCCAGTATGCCATGATTGCTGTGATAAAATAGCATCCTCTCTCCTTCTCCCCCCCCAAACCAAACTCAACAAAAATCCTTAACTCCTGCTTTTCCGTCTCCCAATATAGTTATGGCAGAGCCTGTCTAGCTCTGTTTGAATAGTTATGCTCACTGGAGGAATCAAACAAATTTCAAGCAAACTTCATGGCTTTGTTGCTCTGAATATTCCAGTCTGGACTGAATCTTGACATAATGTGCATCTCCATCATCCACAGGAGGATTTTCTCTCTCCTTTGATCTTGATGCCATCTCTCTCATTGTTGTAGTTGGTGCTTCTTATTTGCTCTCTTGTTTATTACCAATAGTGGATTTTTTTTCCCCCTTCTCCTCTTTAATGAGAGTCTCACTCTTGGAATCCCTGATCTCTTCCCATGAGCACTCTATAGCTTTTCAAATATTTTGGGTGTTGTGCTGTAGCCTGTAGACCCCAGTAAAGCCTTTCTGTCTTGAAGGAATAAAGTTTTTCCTTGGCACTTCTTGAAACAGGCAAATTTAACAAGGTTTAACAGCATCAAACTTCAGTGCTCACTAAATTCATGTCTAAAATCTGGAGAACTTTGCCCTCTTTTTTTTTTTTTTTCTTCCTTCTATCTAGCTGTAAGCTCTGTTTTAAGGAAGTCTTAATCTTGTGCCCTGAGGCCTCTATAACGCTCCTTCTCTAAGTCAATAGCAGACACTAAACTGAGCTGTTTGAGCATCTGCTGCCTGAGGGCCAGGAGCCTGCTTTGTTGATCAAAGTAGTAAGCAGGATCGTTAATCTTTCTGTGAGCCAGTGCCATCATTAGGGAAGGACACAAACTGTCACACAGGCTAGGGAGGGTTTTACCTTGCTTGGCAGTCAAGTAACAAGGAATAGGTATGGAGGAACACCTGCTGTCTAAGGCGACTCGATGTGCATTGTGAGTGGCTGTATTGAGAGGTTGTAACTAAATTCTTTGTCCAATAAGCAAAACAAGGAAATAAATTTTATTTAATGTAATCAAACTCCAGCTGCAGACCATAATGTATTCAACTTTGTAATGTTTTCCAACACAGAAACACTGCAAGAACTTTTTAACCTATCTGATAGGGAAGGGATTCTATTCCTAGTTCATGAAGACAGATATGAATCGTGTGGCATCTTGTCTTGATTTGTGATGTCTTGATTTATGATAGCCATTAAAGATGGATTAGAGGTTGAAAATAAATGTTTCAGTTATTTTCTAAAAGCTTAGGTTTTGAGATACAGGAAAGGAGTGGGGTGGGTTTGTGTTGATTTTGGTTTTAAGAGTGTGATAGACTTACTACAGTTTCAAAAAATCTTGTTAATATCCTACAGGTTGTGAAGCTACTCCTTGATTACTTTATTTCTAAACTAGTCCCCAGATTCTTTGCTCTTTATTGCAAACTAGTATGTCCGTTAACTGACTGATTTCTTTATATTTTACTGTCAAGCAGTTTAGAAATAATATAGCAAAAATATAAAACATTAAAAGTGCCACTTAATTGGAAACCCCTGTAAACTAACATGGTAGTAATCAAAGAATATAGGAATTTTTTTAATATTTTTTTTTAGTCAAAATGCCTTTTCCTCCTAACCTAGTTGTTAGGAAAAGGCTTTAAAATCAGGTTTGAGACTAATGCTTTTAATCTGTTGAAATTGTCTTAGGGAAGATACTAATATTTCTCATTGTATTTGTACTGCATGTTGCCTGAAGTTAATGGCTTTGAAGAAATAGTGTTATTCTAGCCATATCAAGTCTCTTTTCTCTTTTATTTTTTTTAACTGATTTGAATAAATTAGTATCTTAATGGTAGACATGAATTAGTTTAATTAGTTTGAAATATTTTCTCTTCCCAGTTGTCCAAACTAGTAATATCCTCTAGTCTTTGAGCAACTAAGTGATGTTTTTGTCTCACTATGGCACTGCTAATAATGAAATTTTGATCTGTTAGTCAAAATGTAAGCTATTTCCCTGGCATATGCTTACATATCAGAGGAGAAAGAGGCTTCCTTCTGTTTTGCTGCTGGATTGATGTATGTTGTGTCATTAAAAATAAGTATAAATGTCATCGTAGAGATATTCCTCGGCAGCTCTTTTACCAGACATCAAGAGCTGGAGGGGGGAGTACAGGGGGAGGAAATAGAAGTGAGTCTAGGAGAACTGGCTCGCTTTGCCCAAAGTTTCCTAAGGGGCTTGGCATTCATATTGTCCTTGAACATATAAGGATAGTTAACTTCTGTGTTCAGGCCTTGTGAAGAGACCTTGCAATTGAATTTCAAGATGGAGGAGGTATTACAGGATGATGTCAGTTTGACTTTTCTAGAAGAAGCAACAATTCTAAGTTGCTAGCACCATAGAAGTATTATCTGTCTCCTCTTTGTCACGAGTTGGCTTTAAAACATGTTACCAACAGATGTCTTATTACAAAACACCAAAGTCACCTTATTGCTGCTGTATGCTGAGTGTTTTAAATGCCATTTGATTATCAGAATGCAGTTACAGGGATGAAAACAGATCTTCCAAGAGAAATGGGTAGTGATATATTCAGATAATGCGTTAGCAAACAGAAGGTCCTGCTTAACAAAACCCCAGTGGTAATAGCTCCCAAATTATGACTACCTATTTTTCCTATCATCAAAAATTATGTTATTACTGTTTGATGTTATTATGACGTTATTAATGTTACTGTTAGATGTTATTATGATGTTATTAATGTTAACTAGAGTTATTACTGCTCTTTACAGTTAGCAGTGTATTCTGCAGCCTGGCATCACTGAGTTCTGCCACATATTTTACGGGAATATTATTTGACTGATGAGTCATCTGAAGAGCACAGCGTTTTAATGAAATAATGCTTGGCATGTGATAGATAAATCAAAGTTGAAGCTGGTGGAGATTGCTCAAGCTGGGGGAAATATTCCATTGAAACATAGTTGGTTTCCCCCACTACAAGTCTTTTACAGCAGAAAGTAAAATAAATTAATATCACCAGAAAATAAACAGCAGTTTAGATGCTTCTCTTTAGTCCTTCCAGTGGTACTTCCACTGAGAAAAAAACCTCCAAAACCTGAACCCCCCCCCAAAAAAAAACCAAAACCAAAAAACAACCAATGCCCCTAACCCCCCCAAAAAATCCACAAACAAAACCAAACAAAAAGAAATCAAATTCAGAGTTGTATTTTGGTCACTGTTCATTTAATACTAAATGTAAAATTTTTATTGTGCTTTTTCCCCCTTTGCTTACAGGTTGTTTTCCTGTCTTTTCTTATAATCTTCCAAGTTCTGTCTACCCTTTGCTCTTTCCTTTCCACTGCAAGAGCTTGAAATGTTCTTTGTATGGATTGTTTACAGTGCAATCAGTATGTGAATCTTGATTCTAATCATGTTCTTTGTGAATCTTGTTCCTAAGGGATTTCTGTTGAGAAGTCCAGATGTAGGGGGAGGAAGGGCTGTCATCAGTTAGGAAGTTACTGCTGCACTTTAGACTGTTTTTCCATGGCATTACTGACCCACCATGAATTTATTTTGATTGTCAGAGTTAAAACTTTATTGCTGAAGCATTTGCTGTGGAAGCATTCTAACACCCTGGTGAAAGAAACAGAACTTTGCCAAGGCAGGCCCTGGGGGGAGATGTGTGAGGCTGTTGTAAATAACAGCATGAACCTTGAGTACATTGTCTGTCACTAAATAACTGTATTATTTCCAAGCCACAGAGAAGCAGCGTCTGCTGTGATTTGCACACTTTACAAGTTGGGATCTATGGTCCATATTGCAGTTTTTTATAAGCATCAGGGTAGAAATACCATCCATGTTGTTTAGTTTTAGTGAATTGTTATCATCAGTTTTTCTAGTCTCTTCAGTAGTTACCACTAAATAAAAGGCTGACAGCAGGATTCAACTTTGTCTTGTTCCCTTCATTGTTGCCTCTAAACTGGGAGTTGGTTTCTACAATTCCTATGCAACTGACTTAGGACTATCTTACGAGTAGCTTGCCAGTTGGAAATGCAGCCGATTTGGACACTTGCATTTACTAAGGACTTATCTAAATCATAAAGAAACAAACTGCATCCTATAACAATAAGTACAACAAATTAGAAGATCTTGTAATTAACAGCACATTAAATAAAGGAACACAGACTGTTAGCTGGTAGAGACTAGTGCTGTTTGGTTTCAAAAGATCTATTCTGATTTATTTCAGCTGAAGTTATTTGGCCTTTTCCCCATTGCGTTGAAAAAGGCTGTTGTGGTTAGCATTGTTTTATGGTTGAGGTTAACCTGAGCTCCTGCTGTGAAGATGCCATTAACACAACAGTTCTGGCCTATGTTCATTGCTGCTATAATGATATCTAAGTCTCAGCATGAAGCGATGCTTAAGATTTGTGAAATTTGTGGTTTAGCATATTGCAGTTTGTAGATGTCACGCTGCAGTTGCCTGAAGGTATGTCAGCTACACTATTTTTGTTGATGGTTGAAGGTTTTCGGCTCTTCTAGCTTGCATGTTTTTGGCAAGAAGCCAGCGGGATGGAATCCTATACAGGAAATTTTCTAATGAAACCAACACCATAAAACTGAGTAGCTGAAAACACAACAGAGGTGCTAAGGAGAAAGAGGTGGTTTGTAGCTTGCTCTTAAGCCCATACTATCTTGTAGCTCTTCTGAAGCTATGTAGGTTGTAAACCACAAGCAGCGGAAGCCTTGAAAGTGTCCAAATGCCATCTCTGTGACTCAAAAATAATTACTTAGAAATCCTCCAAGACTTCACAGTATTAGGCCAGGTTGTTGGATTTCAAAACCTGCCATATAATTCATTAAAGCTGTGGCAACCTGAGTAACTGAACAAATGTCTCATGTGGACGCTTTCGAGGTAACAGAGAGGGGATGGGGAGGCAAAAAGAATAGCTCCAAAACTCTTATATCACTTCCTGTTGTGGACTGATGCTTTCTGATGTCATCTCGTAATTAGTACTATAGTATAAGATATAGTGTAGTGCATAAATTTATACTTATGGATATCATGTGCTCATGAAATCTCCATAGTAAAGTAATTCTGCAGTTGATTCTTTAAACATGTGCTGTTTAGTATTTCAATAGAGGAAGGATTCCAATAGTTCCTTAAGCTCTCAATTTCTGTTCTTGACCCCAGGAGCCAGTAATGTTTTTATGGATGTTCTCTGTAGGGCAGAACAGACTGTTCCAGCATGCATGCAGCAAATACTAGAATGAACAGGAAGGTAAACTGGGATGTCTACACAGGGAAATTCAGCTGCTTCATTCTTCAGATCTTGTAGTATAGTTAACTGGTGGTAACTTACTCTGTGACTGGACATATTGTGAGCTGTCATTAGCAGAGGCAGACAGTAATTAATGCCCTTTCCTGTCTTGAGCTTTCTAAAACTAGTTGATTATATAAAATCATTTGTCTTAGTGTGCAGGCTGTTTAAGACCAACAGAGGAATGGTTTGTTATTTTTCTGACATCCGGTATGAATTTGGCAACAAACAAAACAGTAGCCGTAATGACAGTGTGAGTCCTGTTTAGTTCTGACCCTGACTAGAACAGACAATAGAAGGAAGGGTGAGACCACTTGAGCACATTTAAATAAAACCAAACCCAATGTTCTCACTTGCAGTCCTCCAGTCAGAAAGCCTGGGCATGCTTTTTACTCCTGTCGGGTGGTCATTGTAGTAAAAGTTGTGGGTTAGTGAACTGCTGGGTACCTGTTACAAAATACATTTTGTAGCTTTTATTTGGCCTAAAGCAGCTGTGGATTGTGTGTGTTGTGCTGATACAAACTCAAGCTATAAATTAAGCTGTAAATAAAGTTACAACTGAAGCCTGAAGCTGGCTTCTAAACTGGAAAGCTTCCAAATTATGTGACAGCATTTTATTTCTACCGGCTGTACCATCGACCAACAGAGGTACAATGAATCACCATTCTTCCCTGCTTCAGATAACACACAGTCACCTCAAGTTGTTATCCAGAGCTTTTGCAAGTTATGGCATTTTTTCCAGCCACATGATAACTTTTCCCTCTAAAATTTGCATGTTGTTTGTTTTCACTTCAACTTTCCATGCTTATACCTTTAGTGGCCTAGTCCTTTTAACCTAAGCAAAAGCTCAGTTAAATAGGTACTTTGTTTCCTCTTGCTACAAGTACCAAAGTATTTTCCTTGCCTTTTTTCCATTTAATTAATAGCATTTTTTAGAGCTGCGGATTCTGAAAATGTCAACCAGGAACTTTTATCTTTAGCTGATGCAAGCATACTGAAGCCAGTGGTTATATGGAAGCCTATTGCTCTTGTAATCTAATAATAAATCCTTTCCTGACATTCTTTTGGAAGATGACACTGATAGAAGCCTATCCCAGGATGACAGATTGAGATAAAGGGCTGCATTAAAAATGAACTTCGGTGCCATGTTGTAACTCAGTATTTCCCACTTTTGAGCAGTTCTAAAATGGAAGGGGGTGGGCTTGATTTGTTATGCTGAAGACCGTAGAGGGCACTTATTTTACTGAACAAAATGCAGGGAAATGTATACCATCTGGAATATTGTTATTCAGTAAGGAAAAAATGTGGTTGGAGCTGCATGTGAGATTCTTAAAACTTTTTGTGCTTTAATTTTTTAGGTTTGTGGGCTTTTTTTAAGGATGGGGTTATAAGTAGTCTGAAGTTCATTCTTTGAAATACTCTTTTCAGCAGTACTAAACACAAGACTAAAAACTTAGATATAAATTTCCGAATCATATACTGGGTGAGCTGAAATAACTCTTGGCTCTAATCCACTGCCTCCTCTATGAGCTTCCTTTTGGATTACTTGGGTAACTTTTTTGTGTCTCTTAACAAAAAGAAAAGTCTTTTGGAAGTATTAATACATTGCTTTTGTTAGACATTCTTGCAGCAAAGACCAGTGCAATATTCCTGGCCCAACCAAATAAAAACTTCTATCTCTTCTCATATTGCAAGACTTACAATATCAAGCTGGACTGAAAGCTTTCTTGTTGTGGAGTCAGTTTTGCTTAAAGGTGGCACAAGAGCTTTTTGTTTGTTTTGGGGTTGCTGTTATTCTGGTAGCTACCATTTCTTACTGGACATCATCAAATCCTTTAAAAAACAACCAAACAAAATTACACCTAAAACTGAAGACTGTTTTCATCTGCCTAAAAAGGAGAATGAATTGCTAACATACTCTAGGTATTCTAAGGTAGATTACTGGTTTTATTAAACTGTGGCTGATGAAAGAAGGTGTTATTCAGAAAATTGTTTCAGCAGTCTCAAATTATAGAATCAATGTTACAGCTGAATTACATGCTTAGATGTGAATTTGGTAAAAGAACATCAACAGAGGATCTCACGCATTTGCTCTAACCCCTGACTGAAGTACAGCTAGCCATCATCTTTAGAAAGACTGGGATAATGTTGAATGGAAAATGGAAGTATTAAACCACCTGATTTCACCAGTATTGTCCTTCAAGGGTGTTTGCCCTACCTAGCATTAAACCAGCAAAACAGAATCATCCAAATTCTTTATAATTTCTGGTTGACCAATAAACTGAGCATACAGAAATCACCCTTTTTTTCTAACCATCAATTCAGATTAAAAATTATAGTTAATGTTTCATTATCTCTGTTCTGAGTTTGTAGTCACTCCCAAGGTTCTATCCCGTATCTTAGAAGTGGTTTTCATTACCTGTCTTTACTCTGACATAATGCTCTTCAATGCCTCAGAATGAAACAAAATGACATTCCAAGCCTCCAGAAAGAAAAAATTCTTTCTAAGAAGCCTAAAAATCTGCAATACTCCTTTTCCTCCTCTTCTTGTAAGACAAAGACAGGGAGTAATTAATTCTTCCAGTTTCTACCGAGATAAACAGTACTTACAAGCAATTGAAGGAAGTAATTTTCCACCTACTTGCTGATTTCTTTTGAGACATCTGAGAACATATGGATAATAGTGATACAGTTGATACTAGATTTCATTAGTACTTGCATTGCAAAGCGTTCCTAGGAACTTGATCTCCAAAGGCTCTTGATACCTAATACACACAAGGAGAATTCATGCATTAAGATCTGATTAAGACAGAAGGAACAGGAATAAATCACTACTTTTCAGAAAAAAAAGACAGTCTTGAGCAGGGGAGTTTGGGATCTGTGTTGTTCAACACAGGTAAATATGATGAGACAATCATGTAAGTAGTGAGGATACCATATTCATTATAGTAGTGTCTAAAACTTACTGCAAAAGGTTGGAGAAGCCATGACCCCGACTGACAAGTTGATGAAATGGTAAAATATGAGATAGCCTACACCTAAACAGATCTACACAACTACATCTGATCTATTGCTGGGCTTTATCTTTCTATAACTGAGGAGGGAGATCTTTGTGGTCAGTTTGCTGAAATTAACTGGAGGCTTGATGACAGTTGAGAACGCTAGCAGTGTTAGGAATGATATAGGAAGAAGCTGACAAGATAGCATACAGAATGATGCATCAATCTGGATAGCCATGTCCTTCCATCTCTAAAAGAAAAAAAAGAAGAGAAAGTAGGATAGGACAAAAAGTAATTGAACTATGGAGTTCCTCTCAGGTGAGAAGGTGTACAAGACTCAGGTTGCAGATAAGGAGGAGTTGCCATACTAAGAAGGAGGATGATAGGCCTATACAACCACAGATGGAAATATCTGTGCAAGTGCTTGTTCTTGTTTCTATGAAATATGGGAAAGTACAGGTTTAAAAAGGGATTATTTTGTGAATATGTAATTGCTTAGACAGCTTTTGTAAGCAAACACTTGGTTACAAACTCTGATACAGAAAGTCTCTAAGTTATTTGATGTGTTGAAGATTTGCAAAAGGACTATTCCTGTCCCTCAGTGTCAGAGCCAAGCAGTTATCTGAAAATAGGATATTCAGCTGCATCAGGTTTTGGTTGACATAGGACAATGATTTGTATTGCTATACTTAAAGATAGAAAAATCAGCACTGAAAACTGGTTTGAGAAAGCAAAGATTTTTCTATATCACAAACGATTTAGTGTTTACTAATTTTTTTGCCTGAACATAAAAAGATTCAGAGATTGAGTGGGCTGCAGTCTCTGGAAATCTGTTTCAAATGTATCTGAGGTTTAACACCCCAAAATGAAGACACTGTAAGTTGCTTGGGGACAGAGTTGTCATTGGAGGGGTGGGGAGTAGACACATGACAACTTTGAAAAGAACAGAACATAATGCTTCTCTGAGTAGCTGCAGGCATGCCATTTGCAAAGGACCATATGTTGCCTCTTTTAGTCATACTGGTGAATTGTGGTCATACATGATTCCCTTGGGATAGATTAACTGAGAGTTCTGCAGGAAATAAATAGTGCAGACAAAAGAATAAATCATACCAATGCATAAAAGTAACTAATAAAACAGCATAGCAGAAAGATGAATGAAAGTATAAAGTTACTTTTGATGTTTTGGATAGAAAAACATTTTGGAAGAACAAATGGACAGGGTAAGCCTGGCAAATACTGAGAATGGAAAATGTCATCCGGAAACAAAAAAATACAGACATAAACTTTTTAGCAACTGCATAAAGGGAATGGCAAACGTCTTCTAAGGCATGAGTCTGGTAATGAAGGAGAAGAGAACATGTACCCATGTGCCAATGTCTCTTGCAGGTTGCTCTTGTTCCTAAGTTTCTGTTAGTCATTTTAATCTTCCAGCTGCTCCATTTGCATGAGGTGTTTTCTCATTGCTTTAAGTGCAATGAGAGCTCAATCCAGAAGACAAGATCCAGTTCAGTTTTCACCTTGAACTAGTACACCCTCTCTGTTGTTTCTGTATCTGCTGTGTTGTTTCATGTCTTCCTGTCAGTGCCAGGTGAAAGATTTGGAAAGGATGCTTTCTGGATGTTAGTTATCCAAAACCCATTGAATGTCTGTGAGTTGGGCACAGACTTTCTTTTCTCCTTGGGAGGCTGATGTATATGACACATGGCTGAATGTCACTGTAGTTGATGCTTTGCTGAGCAGTCTTTGCCAAGCAGTGAAAAATGAGGAGTCCTGCATAACCTAAATGAACTGATTATTCATAAAGATGTCACAAAGGATCATGTGTAACAGAACTACTGTAAACTTAAAAGTGGCTCATTTTGAATTGGGGGATGAGCAAGATGGGAGGAAATAGCAGAAAAGGAAGAGCAGATATGGACGGACCCAAAGAAGGCAAGAAAGAAAAACTAGGGGGAAGAGAGAAAATGCCGCAGGAATAAAGATCATGATAATGTTTCCCCACAAAACAAGGAAAATGCAATTTTAATTTTTTTCTTGACTTCTTCTGCCCCACTTTTCAAACATTCACTCTTCTCTCCCTTCTTTCCTTTTTTTTTTTTTTCCGTTCAGTTTATGTTCATTATTATTATCTACAACATCTATATAACAAATCCCTTGCTTCAAAACATAGCTCCAGAATGTGCAAAAACATCTCTGCAACACCTCCATGTGTCGTCTTATGATTTAATAGGAGTTTTAAGATTGCTTTAAATTTAGTGAGAGAGATGCCTAGGGACAATAGATACCAAAGATAATCAGATCACTTCCCTGGGGGCTGAACTCCTCACCTTTAACCTTCAAAATACAGAAAGCTGCCTCTACTGAGGAGCTTTAAAAAGCCCCAGCTTCATAACTTAAGCTGCTGGGAAGAGCTCACCTGCAGAAGGGGTAATCTCTGCTCAAGAGATGGATAGGTCTTGATTCATGTGTGCAGACCCAGACACTGGAGCCGCAAAAAAAAGAGAAATCACCTACTCGGAGCAATTCAGGCTTTTCTACATGTACTTGATCATTTCTCCCCACAGCATAAAATGCTGTGTTGCTTCTTGAGTGCCTTTAGAATATTTTTTATCATCCTTCCAAATAAAAGATGTGATCATTATGGGTGAGAGGGAGGGAATAATAGAATAAAATCCACTCAGTCTAGATAATAATATAGATTATATCTTCACAAACTAATGGGATTTCAGTTAAGAATCTGAATAGAATGCAATCAAAATAATGTTAAGGAGTTAAGTTTCTTCACTGATTTCTGACAAGGTGTAAGAAACCAGTTCCTGTAAAATGGGATGTCAATACTGTTGGTTCTGATGTTCTGCTGCTGCTTTCTTTGAAGTCCCTCTTACTACTAAAAAAGTTGTGGCCCACATCAAAATTCACAAATAAAAATGTAGTTCTTAAGCACATCTTCTTTCTTTTGTTTTCAACACTTCCCTTCCCTGAGCGGCAGAGATAGGTAAGAAATACTAATTGAATTACTTTCCCTGCAGAGCACTAACACAAGATAAGTGGCAGCTGGATTTACTAGGTTATGAAATTAGTATTTCCTCAGCATTGGTTGAAATGGTGTTTTGTTACAATAGAGCAGTTTGGGGCAATCCATACCTATACCTGTGATTCATAAACATTGGAAGAAATTATTTTTTCCAGTATCTAGAGTGAAGGAGAAGTGAAATAATCCGCCTAGCATGACACAGCGGGTTGGTATCAGGGCAAGGGTAAAATCAGACACCTAGTTTAATGACCTGCACAGTAGATTGTACTGCCTCAAGCTTAAACACCTGAAATAGAACTTTCAAAAACACCACTGTGTTTTAAGAGAACAAATCTCATAGACCTTGTGCTCCCCTATAATTTAAATGTTCAAAAAAGAGCCATTCAGGGTTTTTATCCTGTAATTTTCTCCCTGACTATAATGTGAGTCTGGCAGCATTTCTACTTTCCATTGTTCCTTTTCCTGCATTTGTTCCACATAAATTATCTAAGGAACTGCTTATGTATTTGTATTACACCTTGCATGAAGGGGTCTCATCTGGACTGTAATACTAGACAATAAATCCAAATGATAAAGTCAACCAATATCTAATAAGCATATACTTGGATCCATCCAACTTAGTATAAACTCATAAAAGACTGGTAAAGAGGCTAGTCCAGACTGTTATTACCAGAGATATGAAAGCAAGCATATTTTTAATGTATTAAGGCATCTGGAGATTGTGCGATGAAGTCAAACTGAGTTTTAACACTAGCTTCAGTAAAATCAAGGCTCACATGAGAAGACAGGGAATTACTGTTCTCCTGTTGAGGTGAGCAGCTTTGGTAGTACGACAATGTCGTTATAGATGAAATTATATTTTAAGCATGATCAGAAAACTGTTGGGAGCCAAGGGCTAATGAACTATTAATAGTTTCTGTAATAAAAGATTAATCAACGGTGTGTTGTTATAAGCAACCCAGTAGGCCTGTGAGACACATGAGCCATCTCTTTTTCAAACCTTCCTGTCACTTCTGGATGTGCTGACACTCTTTAGTAACAATCACTGTTCGCATTTGTTTGTAAAAGCAGTTAGCTGTTTGTTATTATTTTATAAACTTCCTTGGAAAATATGACTTATTAATGGCTGCTACACATCCCTTACCTGGATTGATTTCAGGTAAGTTTTGCTTTAAATTGAAGAGTCCAAGAAGCCCTGGGTACTGCCTAAATTGCCAGAGTGGAAGAATTTGTATTTTGTGATTGAAGGCTGAGTTTACAAAGAGTAAACCCAGTCTAGATAACACTATTATTACAGTTGTCAATGATACCCAAGTTACTGCTGTCGGTTGCTACCAAATGCAAAGTTGCTACACTGAAGTACAAAGATAGGAATAGGGAAATAAATGATGCTGTAGACAAATGTTCATTGCAGACCAAGCAGGATAATTGACTTGTGATAGAGCTGTACTGGTATATTCTGTCAATATTTTGTCTCCTATAAAGATGTTCATTGACTGGTTTGTCTAGCCAGCTTTCCTGTATTGCAATTTCTTTTTTTCTTTCAGTGTAAACGTATACTCTTTTCCACATTCGAATACCTGGTGTTACATTTTCTAATTTCCAAAAGGGTTGGCTTGGGCTGCCTTCTTTACTGTTATGGCAGGGGAAGTACTTAACATATTGGTCAACATTTCAGTTGGCTTTCAGAGGCTTAGAAGCCTGAAGAGGCAGTTCGGGGTTTGAGCTTCATTGGCAGAGCTTACTCAAGGTTCTCTTGGGGCTGGATTTGGGTGTGTTTGAGTCCCAGTAGTTTTTACTGTTTCTATGGAGTGTCAACTGATGGAAAGGAAAAAGTGACCCTGCCTTTTGGAGGGAGTTACCTGCCTTCTCTCTTGAATACTGCATCTTGCTTTTAAGTAATATAAAAAAACCCTGACACAAACCTCAAGGCAAATTATCTACTTCTGCTGTTAAGATACTGGAATGTACATTAAAGATACTTCAAGGTTTAATTGTTTACAAGTGTATGCTTCAGAGTAGTGAGTCCTGGTATCTGCCGGGCTTTCTGCAGGCAGGCAAGATAACCCTTGTGTGATGATCAGTTATAGAGGGTGACTACGTACTACAGCATGAGCCACAGCATTTGCTACTTCATCCTTTCACTGGATGATAAGTACTTGAAGTTCTAGTATGTTAAGTAACAGGTGCCTTATTATTTCTAATACTGGTCATGCTAATGTTGCATTTCTGTCTTGAGACTATCAAAAGAAAATAATCTTACTTGGTACAGAAGTCCCTATCTGCTAGGAATGAAAGAGATCAATATGTTGTATGCTTTCTCTCAAATCAGCGGGATTTCATATTGAGAGGAATTTGTCTATTTAGCGTGTTTCCAAAAGTGTGTTTAGAATGTCAGGTGAAGAGAAGAAAGCAGCATGGACATGCTGAGCTACAGGGTGAGTTGCTGATGCTGCCCCTCATACAGAAGCTAATTCTCGGTAGGGTGTACTCCGGCACGGTGTGTTGCGGTGGCAGCAGCGGGGGTAGGTGGGTGGTACCGGGGCTCGCTGGGGTGGATGCAAGCGACAACCCGCTCTTCAGAAATAACCTCCAAGCAGCGGGGTGGGGGCACACCAGCGGGCTAAAAGACAAACGCGTTATAAATAGGAGGTGGTCGCAGACAGGGCACGTCTCAGTGTTCACCGATCCAGGCAAATAGATGACTTTCCGCGTGAGCATCTATTTTAGCGATACCGGCTGCGCTCCCTAGCCGTGCAGCAGAGCGTGCACCCGGCATCAAACGGGAACCAGCTCCTGCCTCTTTCCATCCAGGCTGGAAATTCTTTGCAGCCCGCTATGGGAATAGGCAGGGAGGGAAGGAGGGAGGGAAGAGCGTGCGCGAGGAGCAGGTGGGCCGCGCAGTAGCCCCCCCCNCAAGGGCCGGAGGCACATCTTCAAACTGAAGAACGTAAGGCGCTGCCAGGGTACCTGCGGCCGGGTCCGGAGGCGGCGCGCCCCGAGCCCCCCCCCCCCCCCCCCTCCCCGCGCGGCTCCCGCCGGCCATACGGCTCTGGCAGCAGCCGGAGCGGGCTGCCCATTGGCGGAGCGCGGTGTCATTCCGCGGCCGAGCAGCCCCGCCCGCCGGCTGCCTGCTCCCGGGTCTGACTGCGGAGCGCTGCCCGGCCGTGATGGGCAGCGGCGGTGGCGGCGCGGGGAACAAAGTTTGCGGTGCTCCGGCTCCGCGCTGCCCGTGGCCCTGATGCCCGCGGCGGGAGGCGGCGCCTGAAGGCAGCGGGGCGCCGTGCTGGGCTGCTGCCGGCGCGGCTTTCCCAAAGTTTCAGCTATTTTAATGTCCTAAAGCTCAGGATTCTAATTATCAGCCCTCCCTGCCCCCACCTCTCCTTCTAGGTAGGCGACAAATATTTCTGTTCTGTGGATTAGAGAACTTTTTGCATGGAAATTTACTGACTTCCGAGTGTCTCCGTTTCGGGGAAAGGAGGGAAAGGATTTATTTTCATCGCAGTTTATTTTTGTTTTCTGGACCACAGGATTTTTGGAGCTATATGGAGGGATCTCAGGATGGTGTGCACCAGGAAAACCAAAACTTTAGTGTCCACTTGCGTGATTTTGAGTGGAATGACTAACATCGTCTGCCTGCTGTACGTGGGCTGGGTCACCAACTACATTGCCAGTGTTTATGTGAAAGTGCAGGAGCCGATCTCAGAAAAAAAGTTAGAGGAAGACAAAGGGGACACTTTAAGGATTATAGAAAGGCTGGACCATTTGGAAAATGTCATCAAGCAGCACATCCAAGGTACCACTTTACCCCGCTTGCTTTCCCTCCCCTCCCCAGCACGCCGCTTGCGGTCTCCATCGCCCCCCCCTCGCGCTTGTTGTGCGGATGGGTGACTTTTCAGTCGCGCGGGGAGAGCCATGCTTCAGCCCGGAAAAGCCGAGGGCTGCGCGGAGCCTGCGGTGCGTGAGGGAGTGCCGGGGTCCCTTCCCGGTGCCTGGCGAGAGGGGCGGCGGGGGGCGATGGCTTGCCCCGCTCCCCTCCCTCGTCTCCTCTTCCTCCTCCTCCTCTCGTGGCGGCCTTTGCAGGGGGCGGGAAGTCGCGTGTCTGTCGTACCCCCCGGAGGAGAGGGGTCTGTGGGCGTCGGGGTGCCGGGGCGAGCCGGCCGGCGGAGAGCTTCGGGGGGCCCGGCCCGATCGAGCAGCCGGGAGCCGGGCTGGGCTCGGCCTGGTGCTGTAATAAACCTGACCCTAGCTCCGTGCCTGGCTGTGTCTTGCTGAAGTAAGGGGTCTGCGTGGAGGGCGAAGGGCAGGGAGCTTCTCCCCATCTTGTTGTTATCGTCCTTGTTTTGTGTTTGTTGTTTTTCTCTTCCAAAATGGGTTGCTGTGAGGGGAATGTTTGTTCTTCCCCTGTAAGCCAGACTGCTAATCCGTGCTAAGAGCCTGTGTGTTGTCCGATTGTGCTCAAGGTTTTTTCCCTTAGTGCTGCTGTAGTGCTGGGAGCCACTTGGGATTATAACTGGGGCAATCTCTCGTTTGTGTAATGCCTTTTTAATTTGATCTCCTTTTAACGGAGCTGTGGGAAAAGGGTTGAAGTGGGTAAGTGGTGGAGGAGACTATGATTACTTCCTGGGAGTCTGGGATTTTACATGACTTTGCTGGGTGATCTTTGGTGACTTCCCTTATATTTTCATCACTGGTGTAACATGTCATTCCATCAGTCTGCTAAGTGGGTTGGGTAGTAAGAAGGCTGAGGGTGAGGGTAGGTTCTACCCTCAGATCTCTCAAAATTTAAAGGGACCATAATCCGCTGCTTCTGCATAACCTCTACTGATTGTTCAAATCCTAATTCTAGTTTCCTAAATCTGAAAAGGGAGAGCAAACCATCTGGCAATGGACACCTATCACCAGAGTAAAAAACTCTTGCTTCCAGGCTGTTTTGGCCAACTTGTCTTCTGAGAGTATGAAGGAAGGTGGAGCAGGCTAATCCTGTGCGGATTTGGCTTCCCCAACTTGTCAAGACTCATAAATTTGCAGCACTATTAAAGCCCTGCTACTTTCCTGTGACTTGTGTTAATGTTTTTTTTAACATATGACACGTCAGCATTCAGTTTGCATGTGCCTTCATTTCTCAGATAGCCTTGTCAGCTTGGGTAAATTAGTGAAATACTACTTTTTTCCCTGGAGGATGAGTTACAGGAGCTCCTGCAAATTTCAAGTTCTCTCCTGCAGTCCTTAAGTTTCTTCTTGATTCCTGAAATGGATTTTAAGGCTGAAATATATTCTTGTCTGTGTGCCAGTGGAGTGCACTGTGGAAGCATGTTTGAAGGCAGTGATTTTTCGAAACATGCTGTTAAGAGGTAGATATGTGAAGTTGATTGACTTTCCATATGAGGATGGAGCGTAACTCCTTTGGGTTTGTTCATGTGAAGTTCAAATACTCCTTTTTTCAGGGAAAATAACAATGTCCATATCGGCACATTCCTTTGGTCAGTGGTTCTTCTCTCGTAGTAGCAGAGAAAGGTATACTTAAATCAGAGGAGAGTATGGCATGGATTAGAGCATAAACTTTTTGTGACTAGGCATAAACAAAACCAGAAGATACTTTCCTTGAATAACGTCTGTGTGAAAGCTGAAAGGTTTCTAAAAATAATTAAGTGAACAGTTTATTACTAAGTACTGAAGTGTATTGAAGGGGAAAAAATAAACTTTACAGAGTTCTCATCTCTTAGTGAAGCCACTTACTTTTAAAGATAAATAAATAAAGGTTTATCAAATCATTACCCCGGAGTGGATTTCCCATGCTTTTATTTGCCAAATTGTAATAACTGGGGCTCACAAGGAATTTCTGTGTCAGAGATCGCTGAATAAGATATTGTTTTAATAATATTTTGCTCAGCATTGTGGGATGCTGTGTATTCTTGTTCATGGTGCAAAACTCATCTGAAGTCTTTGGAAGGAACATCTCAAACTGGGTGGGATTTGGAAGAGCTTTGAGATTCATTGCCACAGATTGGGTAAACCAGCTCCATAATGGTTCTGGCCGATGTTCTAAGGGCTACCCATAGTTTGCTATTAAACTTTTCCTTGGACTACTTTTTTATGTTGGAGAAAAGTGTCAATAGCTCCAATGTTCTTCAGTGGTAAATGGGCGTGAAATGAGCATGGGTAATAGAACCGCATTCTGTAGGATATCCTGCAAAAACCAGAAAGCTTTATTTTATGCCGTATTTTACACATGGGGTTACGCTAATATTTAATTTTAATTTGTTTTCTCATTGAATTGTTTGATGAGATGCCATCTGGGAATTCCTTTAGCATATAAATTGCAGTCTTGTAATATTATTAAGTGTCCTGGAAATGAGAAGGAATAAGAGGTGCTTTCATATAAGAGGCTTTTCAAAGTATGTTTTTGAAAAGACATTTTCATAGCAAGAAAAGTAATAGATTGAAAAGAGATTTCCAGATAAGAGAAGTTCATAGAGAACGAAAACATGCGTGGCTTGTATTTGGAAAGAACAGTGTGGAAAGGGAAGTATTGGTACTGGTACTGGCCAAGAATGAAAAAGTCTGAATGCACAAGTATGTACCTGCCATATTGCACATCTTACTTTGCTGTATGTGCCCACTTCTGCAAATGTTGAAAGATAGTAATTTCACTGCACACTTCTGGGTGCTGGAAATGGAGTAAGAGCATGTGTGCCTGCTCTGCCTGAATGGTCCTTCTCTGCTTCCTTGTTTCCTCATGTGTTATTTAGATGGTTTTATCTATGGGTATGCTGCTTAAGAGTCTGCATCTGTATAGTGACTTCTGTGGTAGGCAGTTTGGGGCAGGATTGGCATTACTGCAGTCTAAAAGGGCACTGTGGACCACAGAAAGAAATATTATGTGTAGTGGAAGCATGATTCTGGATCTTGAGCTTAAAGCCTGGGAATTGTGACTTCTTGGCTTCTGGCCTGTCACCATTTGCAGGATGGTTTTGGTCAAATCACTTTACCTTTTTTACAGTGATGATGACCTGCATGCTTTTTTGTGGCACTGTGTTGTGGCGTTTGGGGTAGTGTTAACATCCCAGTGCTACCTGGTAGTACTAGAGATTCTCCCCACCCCAAATCTTTAGTAGGAGGCATATGTCTAGCAGGCAGCCCCTGAGAGAAGCTTAGTTTCCGCTTCCTTTTGAGTTTGCAAACAAGAGGGAATATTTGTTGAGATATATTATGTGTGTGAACGATATGTTCTGTTGAGCTCACAAGGCACACACTGGTTCAGAAAACCTGAAACACTCTCATTTTATTCAAATTAACACAAGAGTGCTTCAGACAGATCACAACATGTCATTCTTCTTAATAATGTACTGTGCATTGGCTCTGCCACTACAAAATTGCCCTGAGTTGCATGTGCAGTTGGAAGATCATGTAGCAGGGGGGTACTCTTAGACAGTTAGCTTGTACCAATGACAAGACCCAAACACTGGCAAGAAGGGAGCAATTTATTGTTTTCTGCAGCATGTCTTTCAGCTGTCACAGGTTATGGGTCAAGCCTTCTTGAGAAGCTATGTTATGGGTAAGCTGGTATCACTTGAAACACCTCATGCATGGCATCTTGTCTTACTGTGCAGTGGTATTTATTATTTTTCAGCCTTCTTAGTTTTAATCAGATGATGTTCGCATTCCAGCAATATTTTAAAATGTTATGGACTGTGTAGTCTATGAAATGAACTTGCTTCCCCTTGGCCCCCTTGGGACCTAAACAGAAATAATAGATTACATGCAGTTACTAGGCAGAGTAGATCTAAGTTAAGGTTGTAAACACACAGTTCATTTCTGGACCAGCTGAATTCTTAGTTAAGAGCAGTGGATGACTACTAAAACATCTGTAGTTAAGATGTTGGTCCCTCATCTTTGCAAGCTACTGCCTCTGTGATCATAAATGGTTGGTCACTGTGTGGACTTATTTGGCAAATTTGTAAGAGAGGAGATGTATGTGTTATATCTCAAGCTGCTTCTTGGAATGATTTACTCTGTGAATTCACTTATGTTAGCAATCCATAGCTGGATATCTGATCACCCTCTGCAGTCAGTTATGGGAGGGAGATCTCCAGTATATGATTCATTCCCTGTGTCTTCGATCAGGTGTTAGGGTAGAATTTGTTTTCAGAAATTGCATATTTTGAGTTTGGGAACTGTGTCAACCCAGATATGTAATTTTAGCCATCTAAAGGTTTGGGGAAGTAAATTCTGTGTTTGGACAGAATTTATTAATTGATCTCAAACACAAAGAAGAAATGTACTACATAAACCTCTGTTCTGTGAGTTACCTTCTGCAGCCTGGTTAGCTAGCTGGGTTCCACAAAGTCAGGCTCGCTAGGATCCTTATGGCCATTCCACCATGTCTCTTGTGGTACGTTCCTTTTGGGAATAATTAGTTGTTAAATTCTCCCAGCTTATTTCCCTCAAGCTCAAAAACAATTGGACATGTTTGTCACTTGTTGCGGTGTATTTATTCTATTGAGAAACAAATTAGCAGTAGATGTTAGCCCTGGGAACAAAGCTCTTGCTCCGCTACAGAGGGCCCTATATTCACAGGCTCTGTACAAACAAAGAGACCTGCTGTCCCAGTGTAACTAACTGCAAAAGAAGGAGCTACTTGGGTATGTAAGACATGCAGGATTAATCCCATTATTTTTTCTCTTTAGGCTGTGACTTCTCAAGTCATTCTAGATTGCTGCATGTCAGTGCAGATTAATTTGAATTTAACTCTCATGTTCTTCCATACTTAGGAATGGGTGTACTAAAGACAGCCTTAATTCAGCTAGAGGACTTAAATTGCTGTAGATTTTCAAGCATTGCTGGAGGTGCAGGTACTTCAAGGACTGGCTACTGAAGGCATTGTGGTGTTGGTTATGTTGACTACAACTTGATAATTTATTATAGCTATTACTAAGTTAACTTTTTTGTGCTTTTAGAATCTTAACTTCTCATCTAATGAGAATCCCCTCCCTCTGCTGTCAGCTCGATTGCTCTTTAGGAATTCTTCAGGTTTATACAATGGGAATAGCATGCCAGTAGCTTTTTTTTTTCCTTTTTGAAATTGTGTCTTTTGAGCCAGAAACAAGAAAAGTTTTATTTGGCTGTGAAGTGAGAGTGAACAGTGGCTTTGTAGTTGGGAAAGGAATTGACCTGGATTCTGTTTCCTTCAATCTAGATAATCTCTGTAGTTCACATGAAAGTCTTTAACAAAAGGTTTAAACATGAATTGGGAGCAGAGGCTGGAAACTGTGACTTCTGTGCCCTTTGCAAGTTCTCTTATTGCGAAGCTAGAGAATTTTGCCTCTTTTCTCCGAAAAAGTTCATTTTATTTGAGGTTTGTTATCTTTGTATAATGGCATGGCTTCAGTGGAATGAGCAGATTGTGAGCTACAGTCTTTGAGCAGATGATTCATGTTTTGTGCAGAGATGGAGATAACTGTTCTGCTTACGGGTCTGAATGCTGCTCAGTGTCACTTTGGGAAATGTTGCTCAGGTTGCTGTAAGCAGCCTGCAGCTGTGCAGAGATGCAAACTTGGGGCTTTTGACTTTCTGCTAGACCATTATGCCCATTTTAGTATTAATGAGTGATCTGAACTACATGACCAAAATAGAGAGAAATACAGGCAAAAAGAAACATCAACCAAGCTCTACACGTAGGTGTTGGGAATTGTGTATTATGTGTGAGATCAGCTTGGTCCTACAGTCATGCTCTCTCATGGCAGTACCTGCTTTTGCAGTCCAATGTAAAAAACATTCTTCCACTTGGGCGTACTGTGCCCTGGGGTCAGCTGCGATCTGCTCATCAACTGGTGTGCATACAAGGGCAAGCGAAGAGAGCAGTGGGAGGTGTGGTTTCTTTTAGGGCCTAAAACTCAAAAGAGCCCTTGCTCAGAGGAGTCTGGTGCCGAGTTTGCTGTATGATGTTGTTACAGGTCTGTTCTTGTTTACTGGGTCAGAAAAAGATGGCTGTATCTGTACACAAGGTACACTGTCTGTGTTTCTAAAACAAATGCAGGAGTGTTATTGTACATTGAGTTCAAGACTGTGTTTTGAGAGGTGTGCAGATATGCTCTCTGCATAACAACATTGTTTCTGTTTTCATCATAAATTTTCTCTGCTCAACTGGTGTTTTGTAACCAAGGCGCTATTTTAACATGATGTCCTGAGTTTCCTGAGGCAAAGACAGATTTTCAGGAGCTAAAACCATGACTGTAATCATTGCAGCTCTCTGACATCTCTCCTTGGCTTTGAAAAGGAACAAATGAGAATATTCTAATTTCTTTTATGTAATACGGAGATGGATGGTCCAAGTTGCTAACTTGTAATTCTCTACCTTTAAAATCCCAGAATGTGTCTTCTTAAATCCCTAATGGATTCTGACTATATTATCTACTTAAACTATATGATTTTTAAAAATGTATTATTTGTGTGACAGTAGCACTGTGGCAGCTAGCCACAGTGATCAGTGCTGTACAAATGTGTAGTGGAACCCTTGACTTGGAGATCTTAGTCTCCATGGGTAAAACCTGCAGGAGCTGGGCAGAAGAGAGGGATATAGGGAACTGGTACAGTCAAGTTTATACAGACTGTTGGTGGCAGGTTTGGCTCACTGCCAGAGTTGCTCTGAGAGTCAGGTTTCTCTTCTCCCATTAGTAATAGCCCAGAGAGTGTGTGAATGCTGCAGTAGGCAAACATTGAAGTGTCATGTAGTAGCCACATTGGTTCTCCACTATAGATCTTGGCCTCACTGATACGGATTTGAGACTGACAGCTCTCAAGTATGAGATTAGCTATCTCCCACAATATGGATGTTATAATTAGCACATCTTCAATACCAAATAATTGCCTAATTCTCTGCCTCTGTCTTCATGATCTCAGAGACCTTGTGTCAGTAATGTTGGCAGAGGTGTAGAAATCCTATTGAGGTTTTTCCAGTTCCTATCTCCCAAATCTAAACCCATACTTTAAATGTGAATGTTTGACTTTTCCTTTTATTAGAGCTGGCACAGGTGATCTCTGAGAAAAGAGGATTTCTATAAGCAGCTTTCTGAAGAATATAAGAAAAAGAGATAGTAGTTCTATGGGCTTGCTGTTCTTTTATTTTTCTTTTTTTCTTTGTAGATAGAAGATTATACTAGTTTTCATTTTAGGGAGAAAATATAGATTTTTAAATGTTGCTATTTGCCCATATGCAATCTGGATCTAGGTAGAGATCTATTTCATGGATCATCCAACTAATGCAGTGAATTACCTGTCCCTGCTTTCATGGTGGATTCAATTCCTTTGAAGCTTTTCTTTCTGCATCGAGTCATGACTTGCCAAACTTGTCAGTTTTTCTTTTACCTACAGCAAGTTTGGCATGCTGTAGGTAAAAGAAAAACTGGCAGATAAACTTTTCCAGCACAGCAGACTCTGTGAATCTGTATCCATCCATTACAGGATTATCATTGCAATAAAGTTACGGTTAGAGGAAACACCTTTAGGGATTTCTCCATGCATAAAGAGGGCTTGCAGAAGAGGGCAGAGAATAGTTTTTAAGATAACTTTGTTCTATTTGTTTGTGTCTGTCTGAGGTATTTATAATTTACCAGCTGTGTATTGCATGATCACATGATGCCAGCATTTCCCTCTTCTGCTTGTGCTAACAGGAATATTTTACGTTGCTCAAGTGAAGGGTGGGGGAGTAGTATGCTGTAATTGCTGTGGTATTTCTGATTAGAAGATGTACTCACTTCATATGTAACAATTTGCAGGATGAAGAGTGTCAGGGAGGAAAGAAGTACAAAAAAAGCTAAAGGCTGCATAAGCATACCTGAATGTTTTATCCTTTTTTAGTTAATATGAAACTACAGTCACTGACTGGAAACTGTTGAGTCGCCACTGGTGTTGCTGATACTGGTGAAACTAGTGCTACTGAGGTTTTTTCTGTGCAGTGGAAAGAAGCAGCACGCCATTTCTGGTTCTGTCTGAAAGCCTTTCACTATCTTATTGCTCTCAAAAACAGTTTCACAGTTGGTAGGTTATAACAAGTATTTCCTACTAATTAAAGCCAAATCTATCAGTCACAAACATGAGACTCAGATCTATTTTATTTAGTTTATATAGGTCTTTTAATAAGTGTAGTATCTTCTCTGAAGTCAGAAGTATTTGGCTGGCATACAGTCAGAATATCAAGCATATTTCATTGTTGTTGGCCTCCAATATTATAATCATGTATTGTGGTTCTGATCTTGGCTTTTCAGGAGGTGGTAGAGTTAGTACTCTGTGACTTTACAGCATGATGTCAGCCATAAAATATTATGACATCATTAAACTTAGATGTCATTGAATGAGGTATTTCAAGCTTGTGTTTAGCTAATATTTTCACATGCTTGTAAAGCCATATAAATTTAAAATGAATTTCAAACTGTTTGACATAAAACATTCAAACCAACAATAAAAAAATCCCTTGTGAATTCCAAAGGGATGTCTAAAGCTGTACATAAATCCAGGAAAACCACTGAATAGATGCTGTACAAGCAGAAAGGCCAGAAAGAGCAGTAGCAAAATGACAACAGAAGACTTGTTTGGATAGATCATTCCCACTGGCAGCTTTCATTAATCTCGCTTTCATTGCTTTTGGTATAGAAACATTTTAATCTCATTGATTTATTAGTATATTTCATATAAATGCAATTCTATCAACATGAGTTTTTCAGCTTATGTCTGACATGAAAAAAGTTTAAAAGCTTTTTCATAATGCTTATTCTAGTTTATTTTAACTACTGAGAAAAAAATTGCATGTAAATGAATATGGAAATATATATACAAATATTTAAGATATATAAAAATATTATCTATATTATAATAATATCTCTCTATACAAATGTATGTATGTGTTTTTGATGTTTATACTAATGATCCATATGTCTTGGTTTGAAGGTGGGAAGCATCTTTTCACCATTGCCCTGTACAGCCTGATGTGGGAGAGTTTGTAAATGCTAATGCAGCCAATGAAGCAAGAACTTGATCATATCAAATGGGAGTGTGTTTATGTGATATCTCAGGATGGTGGCAACAGGAGGAGACTCCTGCAGTCCAGAAATACAAGGGACAGAAGTATTGCCTGACATATGTTAGAATCAGGTTTTCAGACAGTTGTTAGTGCATTCTCCAGTAATTGAGTAATAGCTGATGGCCAGAGTGAGCACTGCACAGTTCATCACTTACTAGTGGAGACAGTTTTTAGGATGATTGACTGCTGGAGGAGCAGGTAGACTACTGAATCACAGAGTGAAGGGGGAGCCACATGACTGTTTTCTTATTTGAAGGAGTAGGCAAAGGTGAAGCTTTCTGTGTTACAGCTTCTAGCTCTTGAGGGTAGCTTTTTTAATTGTTCAGCCCTATATCCTGTTTTCATAATTAAGAAATAAGGTGCTGTTGGAGAATTTTAAATTTAAAAAAGAGCAGAATTCCTTGTTATGAGGAGGCCTGAAGACTTGAAAACACATAATTGAATGTCGTAATGTGTGAAACATTCCTTGGCTCCTTGCAGTCACAACATGTCAATATGTTTTTGTCTACTTGACAATATGTAGGAAATGCCTTTGATTTTGCAAAATTGCGTGTAATTTCTCAACATTTCTTTTGATTCTATTGATTAAAGCTTTTCTGCCTTGCCTGGAGACATGAAATAGCAAACCATCTGCTAAAACCAGACTGGCAACATTCCTGAAAATTAACATTAAAAAAAAATAATTTCTAAATATACTTCAAAGAATGTTCCTATTTGTGTTTTAAGAGGAAAACAAAATCTTTTTTTATTATCTGGCAAAAGGTTTCAATACCTGGTCCAATACTGGTATTGTCTTCATACCATGAAGAACAGGACAATGACTGTGGGAAAAAAAAGCACAAAGATACCAGCTGATTAGTGCAACGGTGTCATTGCAAAGGCTGTCCCACGTGGCTGCATGTTTACCACCTGTATCAGTTACACAGGAATTGGTGGCTAATCAGCCCAGGGTAGCCACTCTGTGTGCTACTGCCAGCAGTGAAACATGCTGATGGAAGTCGCTAGCTCTTTGGATGCAGGTGTAGGTTATAGAGTAATTCCCCCCCCCCCAGTTATTACAGTGAGGTGGAGATACAAACTGGCATGATCATGGAGAGGGATTTTTTCCTTTTTTTTTTTAATCATACTTTGTTGTACTCACCAGTTATTTCCTGATTACACTTTGTTATTATCTTTGCATGAGCAGCTTTTAGTCTGTGCGTGGCTGTACTGAAGTGGAGAACATGTTAATGTGAATAAGAACTCCCAGTATGTTTGCAGTGTTGGGACAACAATAAACTTGGCATGTTAAGACAAAATGCTTCTGCATTTAACCTAGCTTTTTTGGGTGGTTTTCTAGGTAGGAATGCCATATAACTTTCATAAAGTGTCAATTAGCTGCCCTTGGGAAAGAAGGTACAGGAAGGAGGGATTATTCAATACTGTGTGTGGAGTGGAAGATAATTCTGGATATTTGCTTCTCCAGCAATTGGATACCTGTATTAACTGTGCAGTTAAGGCAGACTTTAAATAGTAAATCCAACTATGCAGGTCCTGTGCATTTGCACCCTTTCTACTACTAAAGAGATAGGAGGTCTTTATGTGAAAGTGAGAACAAGGAATTCTTTGCAGGGACTGCTTTCTCTTACATCAGAAACCTGAAGATACTGATAGATAATACTTTTTTCTTTTTTTATTTAATTCTTTCCACATAACAGAAGGTCCTTGAACTGAGTTCTCAGTCAGTGTGAATATGCTCAAAGTTGTTGATCTAAATTCTTTTCTCTGTTGGACTCGCATAAATTGCTGTCATCGCTGTGGTGCAGTAATTCATACATCTGAGGTACTCTGGGGCTCCACTGAGTGGAGCGATCTGTGCAGAACAGTATAGGAAGCAATAACTCATTTGCCCTCTCCCCTCTGCTGCCTCAGAATTCTGTCCTGGATATCCACAGGCCGCGTTGGGGTTAAGAAGGATGCCTCTTACTTGTCTTAGGTCTATGCTGTTACTTTTCTGATATCACTGTGTAAGCAACTGGGTCGGAAGCACAGAGAAGGGGACGGGAAATAAGAATCAAAATATCCACAAGTATAAAAGATAATGTAATTATTAAAGGGGTTATGTGAAATACTATGTCCTGTTACAGGCAGTGGTGAATATTTAGCAGTGTGTTCTCTGCTGTCTGTTTTTGAAAGTTGTACTTAGCTAGCACCCAGATAGCCAAGCCATTCTTGCCTGTCAGTGTGTAGCCATATAACCATCTGCCTGCTTTTATAATGAACATGGTGCAGAGATTGTGACAGTTTTAGCCTCAATGGCAAGTTATGATGGTGCAAGGTATGACAGAAAAATAACAATGTAGGATGTAGCAACTTAGCTTTGCTACGTTAATCTAATGAAAAAGCATATTCTTCCTTTTTAAAAAATAATGTATCTCTTTATTTAATGTTTGTGCTACAGGTTTATTAAGAGTGACTTTGAATTTGCCTTTCTCATCTTGATGAGAACAGATGTTATAGTCTCCTAACTTCTCAACACCTGGAACTGGCAAAATTCCCCAAGCTCATTCAGTCATCACCCAAGAAGCAGGGGTTATTCAAGCAATTTAACTCCAAGGGACAGTTAACACAGGGTGAGGGAAAAAAATTACCCTTTTCACTGAATTTTGAATAAACTCAAGAGAAATCCTACTTATTTCATCAGAATAAGTAGCTGTGTCTTTTAAATAAAAAAAAAAAAAAGGAAGGTGATTTGATGAAGTCATACTCATCCCATTCTTCAGTACATAATGGAGCTTAACAAGTTTCTTAAGACTCAAGTTCAAACATGATAAACCATAGGTTTTTGTTGCTTCTTCGGAAGGAAGGTAAACAAAACTCCCTCTTTGTGTGGTGTTTCTTCCCACTGAACTGCACACCTGTATAAATACAGTGCTTCAGTCATTCCCACTTAACTGCAGAGAACAGTGGAAGCAGTAAGACGGAGATTAGCCCTCTTAAGGTAAACTGATGGGACATTCAACAACTCTGGCATGGTTTTAACACTGTTGTTACAACCCCTTTCCTGCAGTGCCTGGAACCCACAATCACCTCAATGTGAGGAGCACCAGGAGTGGAAAGCCCTGGCTGAAGAAACATCATATTAAAATTCCACATCTTTCAGTTCAGCCTTCCCATGGAGTTGTATATTGTCCTTGTGAGGACAAGTGAAAGTATCAATCGTGATTAATTACCTTTAGGAAAATTGAGATGTGAGCATGGTGTTTTTGCAGCATAACTTCTCCAGGCACTGTGCTCAGTATGTTTTCAGAGTATCTCATATCTAGCAGTGTTAGAACTTGCGTTTAGCAGCTCCAAATCTGAATATACACTAAAATGGCAATTACAATTTGGATTGAAATTTAAGTAGTTTAAAACACTGCAGCAATGCCGTGTGGCAGGATGTGCTTATGGCCCAGTGAAGAGCATGATGACTTCCTTTTTATTTTCACCTCTGTATTAACCCTGTTCTTTAAACATTCATAATAATTTAAGAGTTTTCGGTTAGTGGGCTTTGCATAAAAGTGGGTAGGAAAAGGTAAGTTCAGTCATGGGGTGTCTCGTATGAACATGTAGAGTTCCCATGCTGCCTTGTCTCTTTGGGAAAAAAGGGAAAGAACCCAGAAGTAATGGTTAACCCTTGCCAGTAGTGGCAGACTTCTGCCATGGGACTGGAGACTCCTCTTGAAGAACCTCATCAAAGGGACAGTGATCTTGTCACAGCANCTTGTCTCTTTGGGAATAATGGTTAACCCTTCAGAAGTAATGGTTACCCCTTGCCAGTAGTGGGAGACTTCTGCCATGGGACCTCATCAAAGGGACAGTGATCTTGTCACAGCACTGATTTCTAGTAGAGTGTCTTTCTGCAACTTTGTGTTCAGGTTAATTCTACTTCATCAACATACATCCTTTATTTAGGATTACCTTCAGATTCAGATTACTCTTTACCTTCCAAGATAGCTAACGGCCTGCTCACTTTACAGTTCCTATGTATAGAACAACAGGCTATATGTATAGATAGGCTCTTTTTTTGGTAGGTTCTCTGATAGTAAAAAATGTCTAAATACTCTGAAGCTTTTGTACCATAAATGTCTGCCCCCTCCTACTTCGTCTGCTCTTCTTTGCCATGCACAGTAACTGTGTGCTGCTTAACCAGACTTGCTTGTACTCTTAAAAGGAAGAAAAGGGCAGGTGGACATGGGCTCATCTGGAACTTACTCTGTGTGCCAGGTAGTGCAGTTGCCCCTTTCCCCTTTGTACCTTTGTGGAGGATGGACTTGTGCACACATCAACAAAATAGTTGACTTTATTGTCACACACTGGCTTATGTGTATATGGTTCTTTGCAGTTGTGCAGATTAAGCTCACAATGTGCATTATTTGTAGTTTTAGTTAAAAATTTAAACTGTCGTTTCTTGTGTGTTTGAATGTAGGCTTAGGCTCCTTATGATCTTGTTATAACGCATTTTCCAGAAGTCTGGAAGGAGGTGGTTTCTCCACCATACTACCTTTCTGCTTTCTGAAAAATACCATTGAATCCCTCAGTCTTGAAGCTGCATGCAGACTTCTTGTGACAGATACTCCAAGGTCTGAATGCAGGTTGTTTTCTCAGTTGTTTGGTGTATGCAACTTCTTGAATGCCTTTGTTTGTTTATGTATACATTTTAAATTCGCTTTTGATTGTCATGATGCGATTTAGAGCTGCCTTTCACCTCATACAAAAAGTGCAATCAAATCAGTAGACAGTGTGGGTAAACCACTTCAAATTAGAAATTATGCCAAAAGTGGTGGCTGCCAGAGGAGCAGGCTTTCAATATAGTTTTTAAAAACTTGTAAATCCCATTTCAGTAGGTTCCTTTAGATATGTTTGGAAAATTTCTTCCATAAGTGACTTTGCAGCCTCATCAGCTTACACTCCTTTAATGCATGGCACCTTCCTTTAAAACAATAATAAATTAATCTCTCAAATTGCTTAAGGTATGCCTCAGAATTTTCCCACGTGCGCTACTGGTGTTACAGTTCAGATGAGAGAGACCCCAGGAGTTACACTATTTGCAGTACTTTTCTTCCATGTCTTATGTGTGTGTGTTGTATATAAATATGTTTGTAGATAGTCCATAATATTTTAAAAAACAAGCAGAAAAGCTTAAAATTATTGTAAGGATGTTGATGCTTCCTTGGACAGCAGTGGTGATACAGAATATTAGATTACACTGCTGTCTGTTTAACAGCGCCACATTGAACTTTATAGACAGATGTTTGTTTTTTCATGAATTAAATCATTCAGGAGTAGATGTGTCACTTCAGTAGGAGAGGAGTGATTTCACTGGCACAGAAGGTGGGCTTTTGCCTATGAATGTGATGGCTGTCAGTAGCCTAGTTTGTGCACTGTTAGCCAAACTCTGCACTTTCTGCCTCAGCATCTGGCTGAACTGTGACTCAGTAGTGCTTAAATCTACATGGCTGTGTTTCTTCAGAGCACAGGGGCTGACAGTTGTACTAAATATTGCTCCTTTCTAGCACAAATTCAGAGCTGTGCCAGCAGTATGTTATAATTCTGTTGTGTTAGTGGAGATGTTTCCGCCCGTGGCCAGTTTGCATTCAGTGCTTATTTGCTGACTTCACATATAATCTTTTTATTTCAGATTTGAAAGTGTTGAGTGCACTATATCACCATGCTATGTAGTCATTCCTAATAAGAGAACAAGAGGTAAAAGACCAGTATAACTTCTGGGGAATTCACACAATAAAATTAGCATGTAATTGCTTAAAATCATTATTAGTAATAGTTGCATTTAAAGGAGGGATCAAATACTTACTGGGTTATCTCCTAACCTTTCTATCTGTTACTTCTGAATCTGAATTAAGAAAGCAATGTTTTGTTTATCAGTCTGCCTTTCTAGTAACTTTGGATTCTAGTAGTCAAGGTGATAGGAATCAGAGCTTAAAAATCTTGGAAATAATTATATCCTCATGAGCCTCCCACAGGTAGTCGGGGGAGACTCTTTAGGAATGCTGCTTTGCCAGCTGGAAAACTCCCATTTCTTGACATCCACTGTCAGAGAATGTGCATAGAAAAGAGGACCTGCCCACCAGCGGTAACTTCCTAAACACTGGAAAATTTTTAGAAGAGCCCACATAACCTGTAGAAGTAAGAAAAGCCTGGCATTATCAATTTGTGTGCATAGTGATCCGAGTTATTTAATTGTGTCCTAGGTCCTTTCTAAGCTTCCTGAAAAGAACTCCTGTGCAGAACATTGCCTTTCCATTCTCCTGACTGCAACTTCCTGGTTTGTACTGCAGCACATGTGCTTTTTTTTTATCAGCTAAAGTGAGTTCTGATTGCAGATGGCTGAAAAACTGGGACACAGCAAAATTAGCAGCAGTATTAATAAATGAGACAAAGTGTACTTCTCTATTTTCATGTATTGTTTAGAATATCTTTGGAGCTGATCATCCATTTATTGCAGCTTCAGCTTTCCTTGACAATGAAGGGATCATGGTCTTTCAGAGATCGTGATTAAGAAGTACAGTGGTTGTTGAAATCCAGCATCTCTGAAAGTGGGATAGTGAAACATGAAACTGGGTTCTTGTTTTCAGGAGCCCAGTGCCCAGTTTGCAACAAGGTAATGTAAAAATAAGTGAAATCTGGATGGGAAAGTCCCAGGCCGGGTTTAGATGCTCAGTCAGTGGAAAAGGGTGTGCTTTTGACAGGCTTTGGGCTTAATTTTTAGAAGTTTGGAAATGTCAGAACATCGGTTGTCCCTGTGACACTTGGTATGTACATAGTCTGGAGGGAGAAAGGTTTTCCGTGTAGCAGGTAGAGAGGTAGGAAATGAATCATTCTACGCAGAAGTGCTTTTGAAGTCCTCATGAGTATTTCTATGTGTGACTGTATATATCTGTAATTTCTATGTGTGACTATGTATTATGTATATAAAAACACACATTTAACAGTTGTGAGACTTCAGAAGACCTAATTTGAAGAAAAAAAAAATCTTCAGCTACGTTGTTCAGTGCAACATTACTGAAGTAAAGACAGTAATTTTGTCATCAGTATGTTGTGGTCAGGTCTCCAAAATATTTTATAAAGAATTCGTTTTGCTGTAGGATTGTGTGGATGTATCACTTTAGAGGGTCCAACAGCTACTATGACAACTAATTACTTTGTGGCTTACAAAGCCACATTGTGGTCCTAGGTGGGTAATTTAGATAAAAGTTTCAATGTCTGAATTGATGGAGAGTAATTTCTTCCACTGCCTCACTATCTGAAGATTTTTCCTGTTTGCTCAGGATGTTTGATACCCTTCTGTAGTAGAGTAGCATTTTACAGCTGGCATTTACAGGATGGCATTTTGGCATGCTTCAGAGCACTGCTGGACCACTTAAGTTAGCCAGTTGATTTTTTATGTAGTCATTTGCTATTCTACAGGAACCTGAACTTTACTTCAGTAATGTTCTTTACGCTGAACAGAGGAAGGTTAGAGTGTCAGTAAGACCTGCTGATGGACAGGCTGCAGTTAAAAAGTTTGATGTACCATTTCCTGACATCTGTGTTTTCTATTTAATCTTAAATTAAGGTCATCTTTGTAGAATCATAGGATTGAATCATAGAATAATTAGGGTTGGAAAGGACCTTAAGGTCATCTAGTGTAGTCTACCCTGTCTTCACTCTGTATTAAGGTGCAAATGCAGGCCCCCAGACCAGTCTGAAGGGGAATGATAACATCTGTCTGAATTTGCAGTTTTTAAGTTTGCAGAAAGCTATTCTAAATCTCTCTTTGGATCTCCATAGCCATTACAGCAGCATCATTACTGCTAATAGAGTGATCAGTTAGGGGAAAGATGAGTGTCTGGTGAAAGCCTGCCACTTTGAATAGCTGGGATCTGGATTAATTCTTTCAGTTAATGGTCCTGCCTCCTTTTGGTTGTTCTCCCAGCAGGTGGGGATGATTTTTCTTTCATTCTGGCACAGGTGACACATTTAGCTTGCTGAGCTGATTAATACCCCTAAACAAAAGCTTCAGTGTTTACTGTTCTAGAAAGAGGCTTGTCAAATCCAATCAGTCATTATATTTACCTGGCAAATTGTGTTTGGGGTAAATTGTAAGCAGCCTGTGTGTGAATGTTTTTATAAAACAAAGCACAGAAACTTGACACTCTTCGGGGCCCTCAGCATTGAACAGAATTGCTAGAAGGATGCTTGTAGCAGGAGGAGAAGCACTGTTGCCTCTTTAGTAAGTGCAATTTTTTTTTGCTTCAGTAATGAAAATTCTTCCCCTATTTGTGTTAGGAACCTTCTTTGTCAGAGGAGGTATTTATCTCCTCTTGCTTAGGGTCAAATTAGATGCTAACTGCTTTGGTAAAATGACAGTTGACCTTATGTTGGTTTTGTATATAGGCACTGAGACTGGCCACTGGGACTTGGCCTCACCTGTCACTAAGGCTAGATGAAGTCCATTTTCTTGCTTTGCATTGAACAAGGAATACTACCCTACACTTGTAAGTTAGTAAATAAGAAACAAGGATTTGCAAGAAAGATGCTGTGTTTCATTTTGAGAGCAGCTTTTTATGGCACAGAGGTAGTTTTATTCCACCTTTTTGAGTATTGCGAGGTGGTTAAGCAGGCGCGTTTGCAGGGCACTGTTACAATGCACTGTTCAGAAAAAAAAATAAAAGACCTGTGGAGCCTGGCCTAGCAAGAAAAACTCGGATAGTCGGTCAGCTTCTGGTGCTGTCTGTGCTGCTACTTTGTATTGCCTTGGAAAAATTTGAGCTACCAAGTGCTTATAAAATAATGGATTGTTTTGACAGTGACTGTATTTTCTGTAAGAAAAGCCTTACTCCATTTGCTGACTACAGTGTGGCGGTTGTGTAAACCGTGTATTTTCTGTGATTTCATGTCATTTAATTTAGTGCTATAGCAAAGGTTTTCTATCTTGTTAGGAGAACTTCCTCAAATGAAGTCTGAAAAGCCACTGTAAAGGCTATTAAGGATTGTAGCAGTACTTTACCTGAATGAGGATTCCTGTTCTTTAAGTTAAGCTGATACTTACCACAGTAAAAGTCATAGTAATTAATGCCTTAATAAGAATTGCCTAGCAACTTACTGACAGAAGGCATTTTTTTTTCTTTTAAATTTTCATTAAATACTTCACATGTCGATCACAAAAAAACCACCCCTAAACCAAACCAAAAAATACCCCCCTCCCAACAAAGCAACAGCAAACAGAGAAACCAACGGAAATCTCAAAACCAAACCCTTAAATCTTTGACTAGAGGAACAATAAAGAAAAGTCCAGTAGATAACTAGGAATATTTTGTAAATGACTGCAGGCTTTAAACATAACACTGTAAGGAACTGCAGTTTAAAAAGGTCTTGAGGTTAGCATTAATTTGATAAAGTAATGACAGATAATAGCAATGTAAATAGAAATTCCTGTGTGTGAGTACGTAACCTCTCAAACACACATTTTTCAGGGAATGTCAGATTTTAATGTATATTATTGATTGGTTTTTCAACCCAGAAGCTCTGTTTAATAATTAAGACATTTCTCTTCAGGAATCGCCAATTTCTAATGTGTACTTAAATGTAAAAACTCTTTCCTTTCTCCCACTCCCCCTGAAGTCACTGAAACAGTGACCCTTATGCATTCATCTGACTAAGATGGTGTTTACTCAGAGCTGCAGTATAACTTACAGAAGAGCTGGGTTGCCATTTACTCTATTAATATCTTAATTCCATTAAGCTTGTGCTAATGGCCTCAGTGCCTTGAATGCTTTCATTCTAATGGAATGATTCAGGCTATTGATTCTTCAGCCGACTTCACTGTATGGCTTAAAGTACAAAGTCAGGGGTGTCAGCTCTTTGTTCTGCAGATCTACTTCAGAAGTGCTTCTGTACAGTTCAGAATAAGCATTCCAACTCAAAGATGTCTACCCCCAAATTTCATGGAGTTTCAGGTGCTTGGGGAGTTTAATAAATGGGCTTTACTTCGAAGGAAATGTGGTAAATGGAAACGCTCATTCTGTACATCCATTATTTTCTACATGTACTTTCCCCTAAGGGCTCTCCGGAATATAGGCATCCAAGATTTGTGTGTTTGATTTTTTCTGATCCAGAAAATGTATGCAGCATTAGACTATCCTCCCTTCATGCACAATTCCCTCCTAAAAGTTACTTGTTTCAATTTATTTTCCTCGTGTTGCACCTGAAAGTTTTCCAGGCAAAAGATTTTGTTTTCTGAATCATGTAGTACTTTTTAATCCCTGTGACTCCTGCAGTCCTACTGACTTGGTCAGTAACGTAGTGGTCAGCATGAGCAAGACTAGTATAACCTGCTCCACTTAATTAATAAAAAATAATTCCTCTCTGACTCTGTTTTCCCAGATCAATCTGTAGCTTGTTTCTTGAGTAATTTTTGGAAAGCTATGGCTGGAGCAGTTACTCTTGAGTTTTTATGAGTAGAGAAAAGCCTGGGTGGCTTATTCTGTATGTTCCAGATTATTATGAACATGTAGTATTTTCTTTCTCCTTACAAATTTTTCCTTTCTCAGCCATGTAAGAAAAAAACTAAGGCATCTGTAGAACATAGTTAAAATCTGTGATGACAATGGAATTGATGAGTTCAGCTTATCCCTGTGTGCCAGGGAACATGAAGAGGGCAGATGTTAGTCATTCACCTTGGGAAAAAATGCATTTATTCCCTTGCAAAAAAGTCCAAGGTAAATTTTGAAAAACATTTTTATGAAATAAACATCTTGAGAGAGATTTTCAGTTCAGTGTTTCTACATCTTTGTTTACTTGTGCAGCTGAGAGGAAGGAGGAAAGAAACATATCCATGCACAAATTTATTTGTACAACAGAACAGAGAAAACCACATACTAGGACCTTGTTTTCTTCCTACTACATTTGCTGAGTCAAATCAATAGTTTTACTGTGACATGTTTTAGAATTTTGCCTGAGGTTTTCAAGTTGATCACAACTTAAGAGAAAAAAGAAACCCAACCCAACATAACAAATCCACAAAGCTGGCCAGGATAAATTTTCTTTGGCTTGATGAAAGCCAGGGTACATCTTAAAAGGTATGCTTAGACTGGAGTTGACTTTTGAATTGAATTTCTCCTGCCCTCAACACATGATAGAATCAGAGAATGGTTGGGATTGGAAAGGACCTTGAAGATGATCTAGTTCCAATTCCCCTGCGTGGACAGAGACACCTTCCACTGGACCAGGTTGTTCCAAGCCCTGTCCAACCTGGCCTTGGACACTGCCAGGGATGGGGCAGCCACAGTGTCTCTGGGCAACCTATGCCAGTGCCCCACTACCCTCACAGGGAAGAACTGAAGCAGCAACGGTCTTTATTCTGCAGAACAAAAAGGAGCAGAACCATGTCCAAAGCAGATACTTTTTAAAAGGGTGTATACAGGTAAAGTATGACCTCTGCTTATCTTTCTACTCAGAGATGTCTTTCATTTCACAATGCATTTTATTGATTGGTTAGCCTTAAACCCTAAACAGTGCTCTGTTTTTCACTTCCGTTTCCCTTATATGAGCATTATGGAGAGTGGGAGATGAATTTAGCTGACTGAAAGCTTGTGTCAAGACTCCTTGTAAGGGAAGAGGCTCAACTCTACCCAACATGGAAGCATTTTGATTTCTTCATAAAAGCACTTGCTTCTCTCCACAAACTGTGGACTGAAGTTCAATAACCCACATGTAGATGCTTGCTGTAAAAGGATCTTAAACTGACTAACCCACCTGTACATATCCTCTTTGTAAGTGTTTACAGTTAATGAGATGAACCCCGCTTTAAAGGTTAGTCAGTCTAAATCTCTTGAAATCAATAGAGCTAATCACATGTGTGAGGTTGGCCAGCTTTAGGCTAAAAAGTTCTTTACTCTCAGGATGGCAAGGCACTTTCTAGTGCCCCAGGTTGCCCGGGGAAGTGGTAAATGCTCTGTCCTTGGCAGTGTTCAAAGCCAGGTTGGATGGAGTCTTGGGTCACATGGTCTAGCATGAGGTGTCCCTGCTCATGGCAGTGGGGTTGGAACTAGATTATCTTAAGGTCCTTTCCAACCCTAACTGTTCTATGATTCTGTGTCTTCTAGCAAGTAAATGACGTTTGGTTTTTCTTCTCTATATGAGCTAACCAGTATTTTGCTGTGTGTTATGTTAGTTGTTAGCTCTTAGGAGGTGATGTAGCCTTTGTAGGTTGGCCAGACTGGCCTTATGTAAGCTGTGTTGTTGAAATAAATATAGTCTCAAGATGTTAATCTGAGAATATTAGCATGGATATCGTTGTCTGTTGTAGATGTGAAACTATATATAAATATGTTGACATAATTGCTCTGTGTTCTAGTTACTTCTACCAAAATCCCCCATTTCACTGGCAGTTAACTGTCTTCATTGTATTGAGCCTTTTACTTGGGATAATAAAGCTCGTTAAATAAAACCCTCTTAAACATTACACTTAGGATGTGTTGTGCACAGCTGTAATAATGCTGCAGAATGTGGACCAGAAAATAATACGTAAGACAGGAGGCTAGTAAGCAAGCAAAGTATTTCTGGGCTGATTGGAGATATTAATTTATAGAAGAGCTACAGAAATTATTTCTGTTGCCATTTGGGAATCTTGGGTGACAAGCCATTATGAGTGATAAAAAACAATTTATAGTAATGCTTCAGTTCTAGCTTTTCCTTTAGGCTGCTGGATCCACTGGGTACTGGGAATATTAAATTAGGTGTATTTATTTTATGCAGATTTAATAGAGATGATATGTAATGCATTTGGCACAGATTCTCATTTCACCTCCCCCCTCGGCCCCTTTAGTTTTGAATCCTAACTCTTACTATGGTGCTATTTGGCATGAGGTTTTTATATGAATAGAAGCATAGAGCTTCATGGTGGGTATTATCCTTTGAAAGTTTTCGGGTAAAGTAGCAACAGTTTGACAGCTCCCAGCTTGATGCAAGAGGTGAGATGGAAAGAAGCCCAGTGGAGGGTTAACAGGAGTATTATGGTAGTGTCAGGGTCACCTCAACCCATTCTGTTACAAGCTTGCAGCTGAGTGACAGCTTATTTTAAGAAGAATCTCAGTATTATAAAGAACTAGTAATGAACAGGAGGGATTTGTTGTGTTTTGTTCTTTATTTTGGAAATCACTAGGAATATGAAGTCTTTCATCTCTGATACAGCAGGGGCAGAGTCAGCATGTCCTGCTGTGCTTCTTATTTGTAGCTTAGAGCCAAAGCGCCCTATTCTTACCAAGGTGATAATTTCTGCTGGACAAGGGTAGCTGTAGGAGGTTATCATGTTGTCCTTTCTCTGAGAGTGTGGGGAAAGTGTAAATGCAAAGCACAAGGAATCAGGACCTCTGACTTCAGTAGGAAGTAGATTTTGGCTGTTTACGGGCACCACAGTGCAGTTTGGGTGGTTGTTGTCCTCTGTTTATATAATGGAAAAAGGAAGTCATGTACTGAGAACAGCTTAACTAGACTTGAGTCTCTAGGGCTACTGATGTGGTGCCTTTCACACACTCTAAATGATTTATTCATTCCATTAAAAAATGAAAGCAGGAAAAATAATAAAAATGAAAGGAAAATGAAAGCTGTTCAGTGCTGCCATTTAGAAGGAATTTGTACTGTAAAGATGATGGAAATTTTGAATTTTAAATGCCTTCGTCTTTAGTCCAAAGTGGGACAAAAAGCTTGAAGTATGAACTGTTTTGCAGATAACCTGACCTCCCTTAAGGTTGCTTTAGCATTTTGTGTGTCATCTCTTAGCCTTTGGAGATCTGAAAGGGCAGCTGTTCTTTGAGCCAGTACCATATGCTAGCATTTGAATGTGCATATTGTTTTTAAGGAGGATAAAATCCCACAAAACAAAGATGAACCAGAAGCAGCTGATCGGCTGCAATTAACATATTTCAAAATTCTTTAAATAGTCTACAGCTCTCTTGAGATTGAGTGAAAAATATTTTTTAGCATACATGGTTAAGAATATATTATGCTTGCTCTAAATTAGTCCGCCTTTTTAATTATCAGGATTTTATGTTACAGTTACCTCAGTGGTGGTAAATTGAAGCCTTAACTGGGTCAGTCCTCACTGTTCTAGGCATTCAGAAATAAGAACCAGAAGTACCTGCTCACAGAGAATGTAAGCTTTGCCTGCAGCGTGCAATGCAGTGGTGATAGGGTGCATGGGCTGGCTGTGCAGCTCCAGTACTAAAGGAGAGCAGCTAAATTGGGCTGCTGTGTGCCTGGATTAACCGGATTTACTCCTCAGCAGGCTGCTTTTCTAATGAGGGCCATCCCTGCCTCTAGAGATCCAGCCTTGCCCTCTGCTATACCTCTTCTAGACCAGCCTGTTCACAGCTAGTTTAGGCTTCTCTATGTTGGGTTTTAAATAGCCCTCTAAAATCAATGCAATCCAAGAAGCGTGGTGGTTCCATAGTTTCAGTGCTTCCTGTAACTTAGAAAGCCTGGATTTCAGGGTTTTGGTTTTTTTTTTTTTTTAGTCTGCAGATAAAGTAATCTAATGAGCTGGACTGGGTAATGACAAGAGGAATATAAATAGGCCTGTGCTTTAGAATAGCATAACATTATGCATAGATGCCAGCTGGTTGTCACAACTTGTTACCTGCCTTGGCAATGTCAGATTAGAGGTTCTGATGTGGTTTTGACAGGAGAGTCTGAATGTCATGAAAGTCACACCTCAGTACCTCCTAATTAAATATTTATCTTTCCTAATTTTTTTTATTTCCCCAAAGATCTTTTTTAAAGTTTTTTCTATGTAAGGTTAATTTTATCCAGTCTGTCTATTTAATTCCAGAATGTCTCCACATAAGATGGGAATCACAGAATGATTTGGGTTGGAAGGGATCTTAAAGCTCATCTAGTTCCAGCCCCCTGTCACAGGCAGGGACACCTTCCACTAGGCCAGATTGTTCCAAGCCCCATCCAACCTGGCCTTGAACGCTGCCAGGAATGGGGCATTACCATACTAATTAGGGGTGCTTAAACTATGGGGGAAACTAAATTTGGTATGTAAACTTACAAAGGAGTTTTCTTTTTTCTGATCATAGGAATCATTTGATATATAATAAAAAAATGTATGGACCTTACAGAAGGAATTAATTCAGATTAACTTTCAGGCTGCTCTGTGAGCTTTCTGTATGAGACCACAGAACAGGTGATTGTCCAGAGGTTGCCACCAAAATTTCAATTTAATTAAGCTTTGTGAGCATGCAGCCTTTGACGTAGTTTGTTTCCTTCAGGTCTTCTTCAGTACAGAATTAATTCAGTTCATGATATTCTAAATGCTTAACAGCATTAGATGCAGCAATGGGAAAAAAAACAACCCATGTGATGATGTTTGCTGTTGTGAAATCAAGGCCATTCAAGGAATCGATAACCAGCCTCAAAGAAAAGAACCAGCCTGTTTTTCAGGGGCAGATGTGACATCATGGCTTCTTTTAATTTCAGAAGATTTATTGATTAGGTCAGATTATTAACTGCTGTGCTCCTTGTGTGTTTCCTAACTGAAGTTTCCTGCTCCCTGCCCCACCAGTTTGAAACAGGAGGGGCAGAAGTGTGTCTGTGTACTAAGTAGGCCACCAGATTTTTACGTGGTTTCTTCTTTTTCCTTTATTGTCTGCCTATTTCTAGAGGATGCAGCAAGATACTGTTTTAAGAATCATGTTATTTAGGAATGAACTGTTATTTCAATTCTACTTCTGAGAAAGGACCGTTTGTTGGATTTCTTGGTTTGAGGGACTGCAGATACATAGACTCTGAGCTCGATGTGTCAGAAAGTGGTAATAAAAGGTTTGTAGTTATGCTCTTTGCATATGACATTAAGGAAGAAGAGCTACTCTTCTGACTCTTCTGTCATGTAAACATCATATACCTGGCATGTGATGTGGCCATACGTGACAGGATGAAATTATCCCTAGATGTGATGGGAACTCCTGAGGGTATGTTGATACAAATAAGCAGTTTGTGTTAAGAAAGGAATTCTGCACAGTTGTGTCTTTCAGATGAAAATCTTGTGGAATTGCCAAATTTTGGTGGATGTTTCAAGGCCACAAGCTATCTCTGGTTATTTTGGGGCTGCAGTTGTCTGGGAATTTTCAAGAACTGCTTATCACAAAGTGTTTTACCTTGTGCCAGCCATAAAAGTTGTTATTGAAATGAAAGATGTTGCAAAGATTCATCAGGAGATTTGCTATGCTCTGAGTTTATTGAATTTCTCACCTCAGACAGACAATGACCGATGTACTGACCTTGTCTCTTGGGATTTTCTGTAGATTAATGTCTCCACTTTTTCTCCTTATTTTGTCCTTTCCTCTTCTTTTAAGTCCTACTAGCTGTCAGTGCATAGAGATATTAATGGATGATAAGCCCTTGAGCTTTTTATCACAGCAACACCCGAAAAACAAGTATAAATTCTGAGTTTCAAATTGATGTAAAATATAATGAATGCCCCTATAGGCAAAGTGAAAAAAGAAAAAACAAGCTGTGGTTGCTCTAGGGTTTCCTTTTGTTTGCTTTCCTTCTGACTGCTCTGCGTTGATCTCGCCTTACTGCTGGGCTTGTAGGTTATGCAATTGGGCAGTGCTAGTGTGAAGCACCTGCCATTTCTGGACTTCTGACTGACTTAACCAACCAACCTGCATTCACCCACAAGAAGATATGAATTCTGTAAGAAAATCAGTCTTATCTTGATGCTACAGTTTGGCAAATTGAGAAGCAAGTCCTTCCCACTTGTAGAGTGAGTTGGGGAAAGAAGTGGCTTCTCTCAGGAAATCATTCAAAGCCTGGGATATGTTAATATCTATATGAGATAGATTGTTAATAAAGTCAAGGGGAAAAAAACCCCTATGGCTACACATTTATTTATTAAAGGAAGTTCAGGTTGTTTACAAAACGTCACCATTATTCTTATTAGCAAAATTGGCACTGTCCTGCTGGCAGCGAAGACTGTCTGCACAAAAATAAAACCTGGGTTCTAACCGTGCTTCTAATAAAACAAATGTCCCCAGTTAGTGTCTGCCAATTTTTGATATTTCTAGAGTGCAAATCAGTTAAATCTCTAAGGGCTGCAGTATTTAGGTTAGTAAACCCCAGACTCTTAGTTTAGTAGCAGTGAGGATTTAGGAAAGAATGTTTTCTTTGAACCATGCATCTTTGTATGTGCTCTTCTCAGAGTCTAGTTTTGCAGATCTTGCAATTCAGATATCACTAATCTGCAAGGGAAGCTGTGCATACAGTGAGAGACTGATCTTTCAGTTTGTGGTTTTAAAGCAGTCTGAATCTCTTTTTATAAAGTAAAAGAAAATTGCATATAAATATGAAGAGCCTGTGTATAGCTGAGGTGTCGTACAACAATAAATCTGACAAATGCTTCCTGTTGTATAGACTATATTAATATTTGTGAGCATTCAAAACAGAGAAAATTATCTTGATTTCATTAAATAGTGAATGATTAAAATGGAATTCCAGATTAAATATAGGTGAAGTGATTTGAACTGTAAAATGAAAGAAGAGTTATATTCAAGATGGTATGAAATATGAAAGGGTTGGTATCTTCTTAAAATGTCAGAATCTTTTTGCAGGCTTCTTGAGATTATCGTGGAAAGCGTTCTGCACACTAGCCACTAACGACAGTTGCGTTGAAAGATAGTGCCAATGAGAATTAACTGGAAAATTAATTATAAGCCAAATTAAAATTAGGGAGAATATTTTTTGTAACATCTGACCCACCAGTTAGAATTTCCCTTCAGAAATCTTAATATTATTGTGACATGATCTTGCCACAACATTATGGATAGATACAAAATTGACAACATATATTCATATATATGAATATATATAAAAATATATTCATATTCACTCACATGTAGATCATTGCTGACATTATACTGTCCTATTTGGCATCTCTGAATAATTAATGGGGTGGGGAATTGTACAATGGGGCTTCTGTTTGGAGTTCCCTAAATTTCAATCTCTACTTCTGAATTTATCACTGGACATTCAGCTTTGTCTTAGTCTCCTTACAAATCCTCGTACTTCTGATCTTCACCACATAAAGTTAGTATTTTCACATAACCCCCTTCTAAAGCCAATACAGTTAAATTCCCCTAAATTTAAATGCTTAGGAAATAATTTTGCTTCACCTGTAAACCACTGAGTATGTTGAAGGGGAGAATTAAAAAGCTTAAGTTGTCTATATTGTATAGCTTTAGCTCATGGCATTGTTTGAATTTTTACTCTGCTGTGCTGAAACTTATTATTGAAAACATACTATGCATATGGGCCTTCATGTGTTTTAATTATTTTTTCTTTTTTAAACATTACGAGGCCCATAGTGACAGGTATAGGAGTAAGGGCTGCACTTTGGGTTGACTAGCATTGCTAGGTAGGAGGTCAGGATGGAGTAGTCAGAGTGGCTTCTTCCACACAGCTCTTTAATGGCATCACATGGGACCCTTCTAGAAGTGGCCCAGATTGGTGAGACAACAGATCTGTGACACGCCAGTGCCTCCCCAGTGCAGCTCTTCAGTGGTGAGTGTGAAGGCTGTGCTGCCTGCCTTTGGCTTCACGTACTCATGAACAAAAACTTCAAGACCAATGCAGCTCTCAGTGGGGAGGGTTTTCTCAGCTGTAGTTCATCTTCAAATCTTACTATATGAAAAGTAAACTCTGAATCTTAGCAAAAGATGCTTGAAAGTACATGTTGTGGTTTAAGCCCAGCCCGTAAGTCAGCCACGCAGCCCTCTTGCTCACTCCCCACATTGTCCCTTTTCCCAGTGGGACAGGGTGGAGAATTCAAAGAATGTAAATCCCACAGGTTGAGATAAGAACAGCCCAGTAACAAAGGTATAACACAAACCACTGCTGCTGCCACCAATAATAATAATGATAAGGGAAATAACAAGGTAAGAGAATACAATACCATCCGTCGATACCCAGCCTGACTGAGCAGTGAACTACCCCTTCCGGGTAACTCTCAGTTACATCCTGGGCATGATGTGCTGTGGTATGGAATACCTGTTTGGTTAGTTTGGGTCAGGTGTCCTGTCTCTGCTTCCTCCTGGCTTCCCCTCCTTCCTGGCAGAGCATGAGAGGCAAAGTCCTTGGTAGGAGTAAACATTACCTAGCAACAACTAAAAACATCGATGTTATCAGCGCTGTTCCCAGACTGAAAGTCAAAAACACAGCACTGCACCAGCTACTAAGAAGGAGAAAAGTGACTGCTACTGCTGAACCCAGGACAGTAGAGCAGGCATCCTCCTGGTCTTAAGGGACAGAACTGGAATGGTCATTTGTGAAAAATGGAAGTATAGCACATCACTCCTACTGCATGTGCACTCCACCTTTTTTT
>NDXB01001794.1:29280-44781 GCA_002631895.1 Agapornis roseicollis | reverse complement strand
TCCCACAACCCCACAAAAGAAGGGCCCCCCCTCCTTTTTTTTTTTTTTTTATATGAAACAATACTTTGGTTTAGAAGTTCCCTTAATTTGTCCAGAATAATCTTTTTTTTAAGTAAGGGCAGTTAAAGAATTAGGACTAGAAAAACTTTTGCACTGAAGTGCCAGTTTTACCTTGGACTAAATACTGCTCTGCATCATGGGAGTAGCTGCTGGCAGCTGTATTGCCAAACATTGTCGTGGTTCTTCATTCAAATTCATTTGAATTTTCTTTTCAGTAAAAAACAGTGTTTTAGCCTTACAAATCGACTGTCAGGCTGGGGAGAAAATAAATCTCATAAATCAAGCATTGCCTATGTGACGGAGATAACGAATATCTGTAGTTTTATCAAATGCATTATGTTGTACCAAGGTCTTAGTTAATTTTGTAACTACAAGCAATTATGTTATCAACTGTTGCTGTTGCTACCCATTGAAAGGAAGGAAGGTGCAGCTTAGTTGAAAAAGTTGCGAAATGTTTGGAGGAAATTTAAGTTGGAAGATTCTGGGATTTGAGGTCTGATTTCTGCTGTAGGCCACACTAACAAACTGCATGTTTTGCCTGTGAGAGATAGGAAAGGGTTTTATGAAAACATCTTTTGTAGGCAGTAACATAGAGACCTGGAACAGAAGTTTGAAATGATGGGTTGGATGAAAGGTGATACCTTGATCTGGTATTTGGTACTCGGAAGGGAGTGTGTATTAGTTTGCCAGTGCTAAGAGGACTTAGTTTGTATTCAGTCAGCAATCGGTTTCACAGATTCAGATGGCTAAAGAAAATGTTAATTCAGTGTTACTTATAAAAAATGTGTACTGCACCATCTTTTTCAGGCCTGTTTCTGAATTTACTGAGATATTAGACACACATCTTGAGGGCAAATGGAAAGTAAGGTTGAGAAGACTCTGTGGTTCATTTTATGTAATTGGAATTCATTTAAGGCTTTTCATTTGTTCAGCCAGCCCTGGTAGGGGTGTACCTTATTTGCAGGGCATTGTGACTTAAAATAGTGCCTGTAAGTCATCGAGTTTTTTGCTCCTGGAAATGAGCACATTTGGGCTTTACAAAGAGAACTGCAGAGCAGTCTCTATGCGCAGGTTTTTCTGCTGCATAATCTATGTACTTTGCTCAAATTTCTTTTTAAAGATTTTCACTTAAATTGTCTTACTCATTAGAAATTTTGGTTTTCAATATTACAATAGCAATATTTATGTAGCAGTATATTAAAACACTTGCTTTTAAGTAGCTGATGAATAGTTTGGACAGAGGTGACTAAAGACGTATGTAGACACAGAGTTCGATGAAAAGAGGAGGTTTGTTGGAGGATTATGATATGTACAGTGCACTCTGTCAGTCTGTGTGGATAGAGGTTAGATAATGAGCAACAGCCACTTAGAATTTTCTTGTAATCTGCATCTATCTGTACTGAGAAAAATCACTTAAATTCTGTTCATTGGTGTGTTGTGCCTGAAAAAGAAGAGAGAGTTTATTCTTATAGAGCCTTTGTATTAGTTGACATGAGATAGCTGAAAGATTAGATAGGTTTGCTTTGGGACCCTTTTGAAAGTGCTGGTTTAGGACTCTGAAGTAAGACTCAAATGTGATTATGGATCTCCATACAGCAACCCTGTTAGCAAGGGTATTGAAAAGAATTACTTGAGCACGTTAAAGCCAAGCTGTTGTTTGACCTTCTTTCTGCCCTCCTGCACCTATTTGCATTTTCATTGGCCAATGGTTTCTTAGGTCTTGCTGGTTAATGGGGTGACTGCTCTGTGTAATTGGAACATCAGGTGTATCTTTTTCTAGTGTTTTGATTTGAAGTGTGTTGTATAGTAGGCAATCATCAATGTATTGCCCCTCATCTCTATTGAAATGCATATTTAAATCCTGTATTTGTCTGCAGTAATTTGAAAACCAAGGTGAATATTTGAATTTTTCAAAGATATTACTTCCTCTCCTTAATCTCTGCTGAAATTTGATGTGGAGATTCTCGTAGTGTAGGTTTTCAGTTTCTGATTAAAAAAGGTAGCTGAAAAAGATGTTTAATGTGTTAGGCTTCATAATAACCCTGTCGGCAGATACCTATGAGTATGGCCTCTGAAAATGTCCAGAAGTTCCATAGGTAAACAGTGAGGGGCTTTTCTGGTTGGTTTGGTTGCATGATGGCTGTTTTTTTTTGTATTGAAATCTTGGTAGTCCTTGGTAGTCCTCCATGCCTTTAACAGGGATGGTGAAGAGAGAAGGTACATCCTGCCCCAGGAGACCCTGGGCACTTTTGGGGGTCACAAATGTCGAAAGAGAGACACAGAGAATGACTGGTTCTCTAACCACTTCAGCTATCTCAGAAGTAGTTGTCTGTGAGTGTGGGTTATATTCTTCTGTAGTGAAGCTCCCCTAACGAATTCAGGTGATGTTGGAAACTTGGACAGTGTGGAACTGTGACCTATTTTTAGAGACAGTGTTTAAAACATGCTTATCTGTTCAGAGGTATAGGAAGGGAAAGGAGCTATGTATGTGCAGCACTAACTCTCTGCCTGTTTTAGGGATGCGTTTACACCCACTATTATGATGCCTCGTGTTTGTAGTGTATTTATCCTCACACTGTTTCTCTTGAAATAGAAGATGCTGCTCATGGCTTATTTTCTGGTATGTGACAGAGATACATGGGTGTAGATGTCATATGCCTGAGAATGTCTCTATAAGTGCTGTAGATTGAATCAGTCTCTGGACTGATACACTTAATTGCTGCCACATCTCTCCACCGCTGAGCCATTCTGTGTTGTGAAACCGTAATCATGCTGAAGTGGCTTTGGTTTTCTGTTTCTTTGGTAGGCTTTCTGCACATACCTGAGCATTGCTGAAGTGCTTACAGTTAAAGAAATGATTCATGCGAAGGTGTGTTATCTCATATTCCATTTCCCCCTTAGATGTTTTTGAGAACCTAACCGTGAAATACAGGCTTTCCACTGAGCCAAGAAATTATCTTTCGCGAACTTAGACTTACTGAACTGCAAAACTTCTCTGACTGATAAAATTCCATTGTTCTGGGATGTAAATCACATCTTTACCTGCTTTAGCTTCCCAGTTGCCAATTTAGATGTTTTATTTATTTATACTAACTTGTACCAGGGGTTTTTGTTGATTGTTTAATGAGAGTCTTAGCTTGTTACCATTCTGTAAATGGAGAAGGCTTCTGAAAGGAAATCAAATTAATGACTGAGCAACCAATCTTCTGCTTGGGTGTGTGAAGCTACTTTGGTATTGCAGCAGTAAAAGTATTTCCATAGCAACCTATTAAAAGCAAGGAATGTTTTTGCTATGTAGGGTTTTTGTTGTTGTTACATACCTACAGTGGAGATTTTTGACTGCTGTAACTGAGCCATAAAAAATACCTAGTGATAGCACAGCAACATTAGTTTGTTTAATTAGGAGTTATACTGCATATATACTTTTATAAATTAATGTAAGCAGTTATTAATGAAATTAACTCATTTCTAAACCAGTACATTTTAAAATAGCTACTTGTTTTGTTATTCTTTTTCACATTATCCAGCATTTCTTTTGAGCCCAGATACACCAGAATCATCAGACTTGTAGAGCAGAAGATGATAAAAGTATGTTACCTATCATGTAGAAGTATTCCAACAGCTGATGAGCTACTCTCTGGTCTCCCAAAGCAGGAGTATTATTCAGCATTATTTTCATAAAGGGGTGGATGTGCAGCTGCTGTATCTGTGACAGAGTATCTCAGGACGATGGAATGAGCCTCAGTATTCAGGTTCTGCTTTGGTTACACAAGGAGGTAGCATATTCCTATTCAAGGCAGCCCTGTTTAGTTGTCTTTTCATGGTGTTCCAGGTCATTTGCTATGGCAATTATTATAGCTCAGTAGTAATAACAAGTAAGACTCTCGACTTTTCCAGTCCTCTGGAATGCTTTGTTGTGTTGCCAGATTAAATAAATGTGAGCAACAAGCTTGCATAAGCAGAGTAAAAAAACAGTGCTGCTCCTGAATAGCTTCTTGTTCGTGACCCTGTTGGTTAGGGGTCCTGTTGCAAGATGAGAAATCTCTGTTCCTTGCCTGGTGGATTTTCAGTTTAATGCCACTCAGCCTCTCCTTTTATTAACTTTTGCTGCCAACTTTTACTATTACTGACATCCAATTTTCAGTATTTAAATGTCTATGTCATGGAGGAGCCCCAAAAATTTTTTGGTTTTCAGATGTCTTTCTTGTCAAAGAATTGATTAAAGAATTGTGGCCTCATTTTACATGGGGTGAAGTATGTGGTTAAGGAAGAACATGAGAAGGCAGAGAGTGCTACACTAACTGTATCATTTCTGTGTTATGTGGAGGGCTTGCTGAACTAATTTGGATTGATTAAAATGATGGGGTTTATTTGATGTCACTACTTAGTAGAAATTACTAAGGATACATTCAGAACAGCTGGGTTCACTGGGTGATGAGAGTGTGGCCATTTTGCAGCAAGCTTCTCAGTACAACTAGAAGATACTGTTAATTTTGGGGTTGCATTTCTCTGTAGATTTATAGGCTGGCATATTTTAAGATCAAGACAGATAATGCATGCCTGTCACTGCTCAACTTGGCCATAATGTCATGCCACTGGTATCAACCAAGTGACAGACACCACATTTGTGTCTCTGTTTAGCTTAGGAAAGTCATGGTGCTTGTTGGGACTGCTTATGTAGCATTGATGTATGCTATGTGTATGCTTGACTGAGTTTGTGTACTACTATGACAGACAAATCAAGATGTGTGCGTTAATTAAATTTAGGACATGATTTGTAGATTCTTAGTAATTAGTTTATATGAAAATTTATTTGCAAACTGTAGGAATTCTGTTGTATATAATTTGCTCTGCTGAACCTCATTGACAAGTGAAACTTTAACTGAGAGAGGTAGTTATCTATTTATGTCAGGCTCTTCATGTGGTCCATTTGTGAACCCCCAGCTTAACTTGGCTGCTATTAGCTCTTTTGGGGTTGGTGTCCAGAGACATCTTTGAAGACCTGTCGGTTTAGCTGGCAGGTGTTTATGCTGCAGTGGTGTTACCTCTGTGCAATGCTGATCCCTATTTTAAAATAGCTGTGACACTGGTAAGCCCTCAGGCTAAAAATGTTGCCAGGAATTTCACATAGCTTGGTCTTAAAGGCTGAAGTATATCAAGGGGAAACTTGGCTTCCAGAGATCAACTCTTAGCTTAGTAAATGGATAATGTATTCCAGTTTGTGTGCTTGAATTGAGACTCCATCCATAGTGCTCATCTCACAGTTATTTGTAAGATTTCTTCTGTAGGAATCCTGGTACCCTACTACTTCCATACACTTTGTGGGGTTCTGAGAAACGTATTTTCTCATTTCTGAGAGAAGAGTTTGCTATTTTATCTTTTTAAGCTGCATATTTAATTTTTTTGTTACCAGCTCTTCTCTCATGGTTATTTACTGAAGATGGATCTCCTTTATTTTTCTTTTTAATATTGGGATAGTTGCTGCTAATTAGCTGCATCATATACCTGGAATATGTCTATGTGACTGAAACCACAGGGTATAGGAAGTCACACTAGAGAAATAACTAGATTTCTAAAAGCAAATACAGGCATATTTAAACTAAAAATGCAGTCAGAACTTTGTTCTTACTGGAACATAATTTTACTCACAGTATACTGAGCACAGTAGTTTTTCAAGTTGATACTGTCCTTCTAGCTTTCAAGGTGCTGCAGATGTGCTAGAGTGAGGTAGACAATACTTTCAGCAGTATACATAATGCTAAAAAATGCAGCACTTCCTAGATGAAGCAGCTGAACTTCATCCCGTGTTTAGTGTGATTTGGTGTGAGCAGAAATAAAGTTTCATGGCTTTGCAGTTCAATCAGCACAGTTTTCCATAGCGTAGTTAGCATACCCTTACAGTGACTAGGGAACCCTCAGCTTTCTTTGAGTGAAATCCAGACTTTTCTAAGACTGAAAGTAATGTGTACCTTTTCTTGTTGTATCTTTATGCTCAGGATCTTCTAACACTCTCGCAGCTGCCTTACAAGGCATTCGATTTTGCTCAGAGGAACCCAGGCAATTACACTTTTTCTTTTTTCTTTTTTTTTTTTCTTCTTTGAAGAATTTTGAAGATCCAAAACCAGAAACCCAAAGGTTGGTTGATGTGAAACGAAAGAATGTGAAATTCTCATATCTTAATAGGACTCACTGGTGTGCATTTACTGTGGTTAGCTGCTTGCTCTTCTCTCAGTTCACAGAATCACAGAATCACCAGGTTGGAAGGGACCTCCAAGATCATCAAGTCCAACCCATGCCCTACACCTCCACTAAACCATGTCACCAAGTGCCATATCCAGTCTCTTTTTAAACACCTCCAGGGATGGTGACTCCACCACCTCCCTGGGCAGACCATTCCAATATTTTATTATTCTTTCTGTGTAAAACTTCTCCCTAACATCCAACCTGTGCCTTCCTTGGCGCAGTTTGAGACTGTGTCCTCTCGTTCTGTCTGTTGCTGCCTGGTGAAAGAGACCAACCCCCACCTGTCTACAACCTCCTTTCAAGAAGCTGTAGAGAGTGATAAGGTCACCTCTGAGTCTCCTTTTCTCCAGGCTAAACAACTCCAGTTCTCTCAATCGCTCTTCACAGGGCTTGTGCTCCAAGCCCCTCACCAGCCTCGTTGCCCTCCTTTGGACGCACTCAGTCATTTCCACAGTTCTGTGTTTTCAGTGTCATTCAGACCCCCCAGGTCTTCTGACTGATCAGAAGACTAGTAAATATGGTTCTGCTTGGAAAAGAATAGGAATGATGTAGGAGTGTAATTCTAAACAGGAGACAGATTTCGCTGCATGAAATAATCCTATCTCCACAGGTAAATCTCTTTGTGGTCGTCAACTGCTGTGCTATGACCAGTACTTGGAGAGCAAGAATGTTAATTTATAATGATAAAATTATTGTATGTGAAAATTGAAAAGTGTCTTTACATTCTGAGAAAGAATACTTGAGAGATCCAGCAGGAGCAAGCATTTTGTAAGAGTGTGTTCCCGCATCACATTCTAGGCTCCAGATGAGAGGCATGCCAGGCAGTTTTGCATTCATGACAATTAGTTGAATATAGCAGATGTGAAACTTGAAGGCAAACTACTGTGAAGCAATTTCTGTGTTCTGACTAGTGCTCTGTGTTAGTAATATCTGTGTCTGCCATAGGAAGAGGGATGTGTGTAGAGCATGAGTAGCACTTGGAAGTATCACTAGAAATAGCAGTGCTTTGTGTTTCAGAGATGCCAAGTTTGGAGATAGATGAATTCTGATTCAGCCCTTATAATTGAGATTGATATACATTTTTTTTCAGGTATGTATTTATGTAATTTTTTTCCCCACAAAACCTACTTGCAAAATTGTTTTCCAGAAGTCTGGTATATCAGGTTGACCTTGCATGTATGAATCAATTGTATGTTTCCATAATATAGTGCAACTCTCCTAATCAAAATAGCTTGTAAACAATATGTATGTAAGAGAACATTATGGATTTGAATGTTAACGTATATTCAATATCAAACTTACTTGGCTTGATATTATATCTTACCTAATTCAGAAAGTCTTAACTGAAGCTCTGCCATTTTCCTTTGTAGCTTGAGGCAGGCAGGGTCCAGCTCCTTCTTGCTGTGGAATAGACAGTGGGTTGAAGAAGTGAAAGGTGAAGAACTTAGGAAACACTTAGGTTTGGCTAGCAAACTCCAGTAGGGTGCTGAAGTTGAGATCTGCCCTTTCTTCTGTTGGTGGTGACCAGCCAGGTTCTCTGTGGGGCTGTGTATACATGTATGTTAAAGAAGGTCTGCTGGCCTGCAGATCAATACATGAAAGAGAGTCTATACCTTTTTCTTTGATGCTTTTTATTTAGTTGTACACCTCCTGAGCCATTCAAAGGAATGACTGCTAAGAATACTGTAGCTTTTCTTGTTCTTTGTGCTTGTTTATCAAGCATTTAGTTTGCTTAAAACACTTTTATGGTTTGAGGTAAATCACCAGTTACTCTAGGCTTCCATAGCAGCTTTAACTAAAAACTTTTCAACATTATATTTCATAAACCCTGCATTTCAGTCAACAAAGCATTTGCTGATAGCTCTTGGGGAAAAAATGTGGTGTGTTTGGTTTTTTGTTTTTTGTTTTTATTTTATCCATTGGAAATTTAGTAGGGTTCAATTCCTCATGACCTGTGGTGTGTCAGCATCAACCCAAACTCCTCTACTTCGCTGGGTCTTTTTTGGAAAGTTTGCCTACACAGTGGCCTTGGTTCGTCTCTGTCCTAATTCACTTCTGACTCTAAATGCAATAGGAACATTCACAAAGAATGAATCTTTTCAGTGTATTGACAAAGCTTCTTCTGTAATTGTGTTAGCTGAACCAGATGATGAGACTAAAATCCTTATTGAATTAGGGTTTATGTAACTCTAACCCAATTCCTGGCTAAGCCTTGCAGTCTGATCCAGACCAGTGAGCATTGACCGCTTGGGTGTTTTGCTGCAATCTGAAAAGTGTGGCCTAGAAGACTAAGTAGGGGTTGTTCAGACTGGTTTTACCAGCTTGGATTTGCCCTGCTTTACTGTCATTTCCCTGTGGCAATGTTACCTGGCACAGAAGGAGAAAAGGCCCAGTTGTACCCAGATGTGTGGTCATTTCCAAGCATAACAGCTTAGGATATGGAGGGGAAGCTGGAGGAGCATGGTGGACTGCTAGAGCAACTTAGCTCTGCCTTCAAAAGCTCCATGTGGATAGAGCTAAGGTGACATACAATAGCACAGTCTGCTCTCACCTGAAAGTGTTCTCTCTGAAACTAGGCTGGCTGCTAACAGAGCAGCTGTGGCGCTGTGGGATAAGTATGGGGAGGATTCTTGCCTATCAGAGAGGTGGCAGATCATTTATTGACTTGGGAGTAAAGGCCTTCTATCCTTTGCTGTCTTTAGCTTCCTACTGTTACGTTTCTCAACTGTGCTGTTGTTTGGAAAATGATGGCAAAATAATAATAAAGCACTGGTGTAGGCAAAAAGATGAAAATTTATGTGTCCTTCTATAACTTCAGCAAAGGTGCAGTAAGGAGTGAATAGACAACAAAGTTGGTTGGAAGCCAGAATTGCACCGATGTTTCAAAACAAAGCCACAAAGAAAGAAGTCCTCCAGGCCTGCATCTGGACGTTACTGAAGATCTAGAGCTGGTTTTTGGTTCAACCTTGTTTTTCTGTTTCCAAAACAACATTGTAATGATGTGTTTCCTGCCTACACAGAATTACTGTCCTGGGTTCAGCAGTTGCAGTCAGTTTTTTTTCTCTTTAGTAGCTGTGTTTTGACTTAACCTAGGAACAAGGCTGATAAGGCCGATGTTTTTGGTTGTTGCTGAGCGATGTTTGCCCTCACCAAGGACTTTGTGAGCCTTATGCTCTGACGGGGAGGAAGGGAAGCTGGGAGGAAGGAGGGACAGGACTGTACTGACAGGACCAAACAGACCAAAGAGGTATTCCATACCATAGCACGTCATGCCCAGGATGTAACTGGGGGTGATCCGGAAGGCCTAGCTCTCGGGGTGGTTGGAAGAGGTGGTCGGTCAGCACTCGGTTGGTGGGGTGTCGTGAGTTATCTGTTGTGGTTGATGGGATGCTGTATTCTTTTCCTGTATCATTATTACTGGTGGTAGCAGCAGTGATTTGTGTTATACCTTAGTTACTAAACTGTTCTTATCTCAACCTGTGGAAGTTGCATTCTTTTGATTCTCCCCCCATCTCTCTGGAAGCAGGGGAGGGCAAGAANGTCCTTCTCGCTACCTTTTAGGTAGTATGTCATGCTGTAAATTCTTCTAAATTTTCGGTGAAAGAATTCTGAGGCTTGGAAAGACATAACAGTAACGTTTTTTTCTCCATTTCATTTATCACCACTGGTAAGGTCTAATTTTCTGTATATATTTTTGATGACTATGGGGGAAAACATTGGGGGTTGAGTGAGTGAATGAGCTGTGTGGTTGGTTGGGTTTAAACCACGACAATTACCCAAAATTAGTTGCAGAGCCAGTGAAATACCTGATGCTGGTTATGAGAAAAGAGGAATTGCTTTGATGATGCAGACATCTTAATGGGAGTGAAAACTAGCAGCATTTGTCATGCAAACAATTTGAATTTCATGTTTGGTAAAGATACTAAAAAAAAGTTGAACTGGAAACAGTGTTGTGAAGAGAATGCCATGGTCTGCATTCTCTTCCCAATTTATGGACTTTGGCATGTGTCACTTTTTTGAAAAGGAAAAATGTTTAAATGGCCAGGCCAGTTTTAGTAGTTAAAATGGCAGTTAGAATGTTGCATTCTTTTGTACTGCGCTTAATTGGAAATACTACTGGCCTTGAACACTGTCAGGGATGGAGCATTCGCAGCTTCCTTGGACAGTCTGTGCCAGTGCCTCGCCGCTCTCAGTAAAGAATTTATCTTCTTTTCAGTTTGTGAACATTAAAATTTCAGTACAAAATAAAAAATGTAATTGACCTGTTCAGCTCCTGTAATAATTTTAGGATGTATCCAGTGGCATTAATGTTTGGACAAAATTTTTTGGTAAGCAATTAGTGAGAAGAAGATCAGCCTGCTTTTTCACTCACTTATTATTTGACTCTATACTTGGTAATTATAAATCATCATGAAAGTTTCTGCAAATTAGAGAACCCTAAAAGCTTCCATGGCCTGTGCTTGAAACCTAGGAATAAACTCTGTATAAGATTATGACTGGTAGTTTTTCAGTTGCTGAGGAAAGAAGGTATTAATGGGAAATGTCAGGCTGGGTTTTTAAGGGGAGGCTGGCAGGAGTGAAGGGGTTATTTTTCCTTCCGCAGTTTCAGAGATGAGACTCTTTCCAGATGTAATGTGTAAATTTGTAACTGTGCTTAAATTGATCCTTGAGATTTACATACATAAAAGATTTCCTCAGAAAATGTTAAAAGATCTGTGGAGTTGAATGAGATTCTCAAGAGAGTTAAAGTGGCAGTGCCAGGCAGCACCTAGTGTCAAGATAATGCTGGGGAAGAAAATGGAAAACCCCATTTGGCATCTTGAATAAGTTAACATGTGTTAACTGAAACTGCAGTTTGAGGAGGGTGGTGATGGTTTTGTGATAAAATATTAGTAAAATACTTGGTAATTCGTACCACAGGCTTATAAGAAGGATGTGTGATTTTTTTCTTAACTGTGCGTGGTATTTATTAAATATCCTGATGAATTATTCTGTCATCCTTTTGCCTTGCTGGAGAGCTGACTTCCCCAGATTTTGAGCTCCAGAAAAAAGGTGTGGTAAGCATATTTCCCAAAGGTTTACAGTGGTTTTAGGTAAAATACAGCCAGCGTTTGACAGTGCAGAGGAAAACAAGTCAATCCTTATTTTCAGTGTCACAGGACACTGACAACAGCATGTCTGAATTAATATACAGAGCTGCAGTACTCCATAAGGCTGATAGTCTCTCCTCCTTGTTTTGACTGAGACTATTGATTTCCACATTCAACCTTTTCTGTATTTGCAGTTTTTTCACACTGCCAATCTTAAATGATGGTGTGAAAAAATGTACTGGAGCTTTTCTTTGAGATTTCTTGGGGCTTAATGTCTTTTACCTGCTGGGCTTTTGCCTTAAAAGAGACTGTTGCACTGCCATTTTGCATCACTTTTTTCTTTGTGGTACACAGGTTTTATACATAGAGTATGCGTATATACTGAGTAGATATAAATATATACATATTACATGTAGATGCAATATGCATATAATGTTATAATATTAATATAGGCATAACATATTTTTCTCTACGCTAAGTTTTTGTGATGTCACATTTCTTTTCACCTATGCATATATATATATGTAATATTTATGAATAATGACATCTTTTATGTGTCTTCATTCTTAAGTTGTTCTGTAGAGAATATTTTGCAAAATTATCCCCTATATGGAATATTTCCTTATAGTAATTTACTCTGTAGTGCATAACCTGCTGGGTCTTTATTATGCAAACATTAAATTTGCTGGCTCAACCCAGATTTTTCTGAAAGAATGTTCCTTTCTGTAGCTTTGGGAAAAAAGAAGCTCTAGCAAGGTCAGTATTCACTTCTGTCCTCAGCTATTACCCCTCTTCTTCCATTACGGAAAAATGAAAGGATGTTACCTTCCTTTGGTTGGATAAATGTGGCCTAATTACTGCAGTCGTTCATCTCAGGAAGGGTACTGAATGACCACAGATAAATAAAATACAAGAGCTCACTGTGGGGATGCAGAAAAACCTGCAGAGGTAGTCCTGTGTGTGACAATACCTGTAGGGTTCTCATTATAAGGGCTTAGCGGCAGCCAGCCAGATACAGAAACATTGTAGCTGAGGTACAGTAAGGTGCATGTCCAAGGACTAAATACTTTGGCCATATGCATTTTTGGCTTTGGAGAAGCTGTAACACAAATTTCTGGACTGCACTAGGAGATCTTGACAATGACATGGAAGTCTAAGGGAATTTACTATTTTCTAGTGTTTTCAAATTGCAAAGTATGTTGAATAACATTGCTTCAGAATATGCTGTAGGCAACGGATGAGACTCAAAATGACCCGATTTTAACATACACATTTTCCTTCACGCATTTTATAGTAATTTCTTGTTACCAGGTTTTAATTTTAAGCTGAGGAGCTCGGCAGCAGCTGTAACAAACAAATGAAATTAGTGTGAGCTCTGAATTTTCTCATGGCTTCATTCTTGAATTCTGTGTTATCATAGGGCTATGTAAAATACATTCTTTTCTCAATGTATTCACTCTTAGGGCAAATGGATTCTGTTTGTAGATTTGCAGCTCCATAAATGAGTATGATTTCTATATATAAAAATGCTTTGTCTTACTTAAGTGGCACATAAATGGCAAGAGGTTTGGTTTGTTCTTTTTCTCTGTATATATTTTTCTCAGGAGCATGACATCTGATCAGATCACTGGATTCTTGTCATTGTGTCAGAGCACCTAGATAGCATCTGACAAACAATGTATTATAGTTATTAGATTTTTCACTATACATGACTAGTGCAAAGTCTACTGCATGGCATGAGAACAGCAGAGATTGCTGGTCTGAAACAGGAACTCTTTCTTGTGGCTCAGGCCCATAGTAAGTACCTAAATGAGGTGAACCATAGTACTGTGCTGATTGGTATGGATTCAGCTCCCTGCTGCAACTGTTTGCTGGTACTGTGACTTGATCCTTCATTGCAGATGCTTGCAGTTCTGAATGAGGAAGGACAGATGGTGCCTGTTGCTCCCACCCCCTCCAGCAGACAGGACAAGCTATACTGTCAGCTAAGCCTCCCCAGACTGCTCAGTGCAATAGCAGTGCAAATACCATAGCTGTGCACTGGCGTGGCAGTCTCTGCTCACTGAGGGCATCCAGCCCAAGTTTCCTCCACCATAAGGAACCAAATCCATATGATTGTTTTGTCTGAGGCTTCAGAAATCAATTTCTGCTACCACTTTTGCAAGCTTGGGGAGGGAACCAGAACTCTGCATTTGTAAAACAGGAGTGTTGGAGAGGAAAAATGAAAGCTTAGTGCATAGTTTGTTTTCTTTATTTAGTACTTTTGGTCATGGGTGTCACTAAATCAAGTGAGAGGATACATTTTATTTTGGAAATACAGATGACCTTCAGTTTGTCAGAGTTAACTATAATCTACTCATCTGTTTTGTTCTCAAGCTTCTCCTTGTCATTTTCCCTGTGCTAGCATGAGGTATTCTAGAACTTTAGTAAGAGTGCTCTGAAAGCTTTATTTTTGGCATTTTGTTCACGTAGCAACTAAGTCTTCTCATTTTATCAACCAATTAGTTGCTCATAAACTAACGTTGCTTAGTTTGACCATGTAGCAGCTGCTTCTTGCTAATTGCTTTCCAAAGGCAAACAATATCTCCTTTTATTTTTGAAACAAAAGTGTATTTTTCCTTACCGTATTGCAAGAAGACTGTAGAACAGGGGTAGAGACTTGAGATCTTTGGAGGACCCATTTTTTTACTTCTGTGGTTGCTTGCACTGGCTTCAAAGAAGTGTATTGCTGATTTTTAGAATAGGAACAGAGCTGAGCCAGAAAGCCATGTAATATACCCCTTTCCACTTGCTTTATTATTTAAAAGTATGTTAAAAATGCTGTGTGTGACAGAAGAAGATACAAAGCTTTTTCTTTCCAGTGGCATAAAAGTGAATGTATGAAACTGGAGTAGGAGTGAAGAAAAACAATGGCATGTTGTGTTTTGGGAGGCAAATCAGCCAAGTTACTTTGCGACCCTGTATGCCAGAGAATGTTTTCTCATGGGGGAACTTCTCTGAAAGATTAATTGTACATGAATCTCAGAGTATAGAAAGGTGGAGGAGATGATTTGGTTTGTGTTGAACTGAGACTGAAAACCTAATTCCCCTCTGCTTTGCAACTCTTGTTTGATTTTCCCAAGAGAACAGGGTCAGTAGCACCAATTTCAAGAACATTTTGTGATTAATATAAAACTGTTGGTGTCTTCTTCTATTTGATAACATGTGAGTGATACGGCACAGATGGGATTTGAAGAATAATAAGGCCCAGAAACTTAAGGGAATTTTGAAAATAGTCTCAAGGAAAGCTCTTCAGGAATGAGACCTGTATGAGAGCCCAGTGTTCAGTTGCAAGCCAAATATAGAGCTAAAGTGAATTGGTGTAACTTCACAAACATGGATGAAATTGCGTGAATCCTTGATATCTGCACTGGTGTATGAGAATTTAAGTGAATTACCAACATCTTTGACTTCCTAAGAATATCACCAGAACAAGTAGAGATGTTGCATCAACAGTGTTGTTAAAGTAGCTAAGTTTAGAGGTGTCTTATTTTGACTTTTAAATATTTTATGATGGAAACCAAGATGTGCAGCAAGTTGGTTTTTTTTTCTCAAATACCAAGCGCACAGTTTTCCTGTGATGTGCTTTAAAGATCAACCATAGTGTTTCTTCTGTAGGTTGTCTTTGAACTTTCTGATCAGAGACAAAACAATCTCGTCTACTAATTTTTCTTCTTGCTTCTTGAGATGTAAGAATGCTAAGCCAGGCTGAGATCTGAGGAAACATTAAACCTGGGCTTTTCTATGAGCAGTAAAGAAAACTGAATATTGAATGCAGAATATTGAAGTGAGAAATGCTGCGAACACAAAGCCACACCAAAAAAAGAATCTTTATTTGGAGTCAGTGGCAGCTAAGCTCCCCTTGTGTTACAATGATGACCTGTTACTGTGCCAGTTTATTTCTTTCTGTGCATTACCATGAATTAAAGTGAATTAATAATGGCTTAGGTCTTAAGTTTACCTTACAGGCAAATATAGGAGAGCCTTTTTGATTCACTGTATTCAATTTTACATTAGGGGTTATTTTCCCACTTTTTTTTTTTCTTGTTTGTTTTTGGGTTTTTTTTTG
>NDXB01001794.1:0-23557 GCA_002631895.1 Agapornis roseicollis | reverse complement strand
TTTTTGTTTTTTTTTTTTTTCCTGTTCAGGTTTGACTTTTTCTTGCCTTCATCTTGACGTCTTTTTATCCCTTTATTAACCCATTCTGTACACTAGGGAAATGGCAAACGTTACTGGTATAGCTAGTAGGGCATGCGGGAGAAAAGACAAGACATTTACTTAGCCCTCAGCTCTCTTTCACTCCATCAATTCAATTACAAAATACATGAAAGTTTCCTATTTCCAAAGGGTTTGCTTCATATGTAGGTAAACGACAGATATTTTCCCCCTCTTTGATGTGATTTATGCTTCAAGGTTTAAGAGATGCAGAAAAATCTTAGCTGTTTTCAATCTGTAAATATGATACTGCTGTAATTGCAAAGCACATGATATGATGGGAATGAGGATTTCAGGAGAAGGGGGGAAAAGGTGGAGAATTTTCTGGTTTTCACCATTATGGAAAAGTAGATAAAGTACAGTTTAATGCTGTGAAGCAGTAAGGTTGCCAGTGTGTGTAAGAGCATATGTTCATATACAGGAACTTTTGAATCTGGATAGTTGATTTTGGCCTGAACTTGACAAAGAAGAGATCTGAAAGGTGCTAAGTTCTTACTGCTGTTTGGAAACTAGTTGGCCAGGTGTAGAATAGCCTCCTGATGTCCTGTTGCAGAAAGCATTGCGGTGTGAGCTAACACTGAGAACAGGAGTTTGAACACCATACACCTAGCAGTGCCTTAGCTGACAAGCAGGTGAAGCTAGAGCGTGTATCTTATTAGACAATCAAAACAGCCAAAGAGAAGGTGGAAAACAGGGTGTCATTAGCTGTGGTTATTATGGACCCACTTATGAAGCTACCTTTTTATGCTTTTGCCTTTTATTAGACTCATCTTCTGAATTGCTGAGACCAAGCTCATTTCTGTTGAACGTGCCAAATTTTCAGGAGAGTAGTGAAGATGGAGCTGATATTTCAGATTTGGTGTATTTAGTGTTTCGTATTGGTGGCTTTTTTTCGGCTTCTAGCATGAAACAAGCAGGCCTTTTCTGTGAACTGCCTTTCATAACAGTGTCTGCTAAAGCACTGCAGCAGCCCAGAGAGAGAATTCATCTGGAGAGTAATATGCAGGTTCATAGAGGGGAAAGGGCCTGAGATTGTGCTACTGAAGATTTCAATAAATTGTTCCTCGGCAAGTTTCCTCACTTTTCTTTTTTTGGTGATTTCTTCAATTTAGTCTCTAATAAATTGGAAACAGTCTTGGGCTTAGGTTGTGCTGAGTACAGACGAGAGTTGTCATTTTACATGCATGGCTGATGAATGTAACATGCATAGCTAGGTTTACTCATTTAATATTGAACCCTCAATTGCCCTTCTATAAATACTCTTGCAAACAGACAGTGATCACATCTGGCAGGTCAAGCCATCTGCTTTTTTCTTTTTTCCAGTTTCACATGCTCCTGTGCACACAAACACACCCTCTCATTTTCTGTGTACTGCAGAATTAATTCATGTAGGGGATGCAGTGAAGTCGCTACTGCTCTTGTACAGATTGTCAGCTTTGGATTTAAGGTAGTATTAAATAGCCTTTTTAAACTCGATGGAGTCCCATCAGTGATGGGTGTATGACACTCCTGCTCCTCTGCGTTATTTGTACCTTGTCTTTATTAAATGTTTCCTTCCTTCCATACTTTACAGAGAGGAAGAAATTGACTTTCGTATTTTATTGCATTGTTTTGTGTTCTCAGTCAGCTCTGTGGATGAAATGTTCAATTTGGTATGCCTGGGTTACAAGTATAGTCTCACCAGTGCTGTATGGATGAGGACTCTAACAGAAAACCTTTTGTTATAAGACATCTGGGTATATATATGGGAAGGTGCATTGTAGTAATTATTTTGTGATATGCAATCTAACATTAATGTTTGTATGACCATTAAAGTTAGACTCATATTTATTTCAAAACTTATGTTGAAGTGCTAGAGCTTTTCTTTAGCTTATACTCCTCTTTTTGTTCTGCTTTCCAAAAGATTTATTACCAGTGAGCTCTACTTTCAGTTGCTTAGACATGTGCTTGTCTTTGAGGTTTCTGATGTCAGTGACAGTATTCCTATCAAAAGCATGTTATCAAAATAGTTCTTTAAAATCAGCTTCCATTTAGTTGAACTAATGAGGGTGTACACACAGTCTGAGTCTGGTTTGTGGTGCTCATCTTCTTTCCTGTTGCAAAACAGTTCTGAAACATGATTCATTTACAGCAGCAACTAATGAGCAGACTGGAATCCTAAGGTTTGCTCATGAGAGCCCCTGGGGCTGTTCTTTGCCTCTCCACTCCCATGCTCACTAGGTAAAACCCTAAAATGAAGGCAGTGAGATACACTGGTTACTCCGACTTCTTTTAATGGAGTTACTCGTGGTATAACTGCCAGATGATCTTGGGTATGTGAAGGAGGGGCCATAGAAAACAGTGATGGCATATGTTTTCTTTGAAGATGCCTTGAAGGCATCTCTGATAGTTAAAATAAAGAAGATTGTACAGGACTTCATGAAGTGTAATGAATGCTTGGCAAAAAACATCTTCCTCCTTCCAGCAGAAAAGCATGCACACACACAAATAGAACATGGACCTGAGCTGTACCCTGGGTCATTTCCAACCCTAGTATGCATGAGACCACCATGGATTTGTGCATAGTTTACAGTACTGTTCTCATTTGTCCTAATGAATGCTGCCTGTAGAGAAGGTATTAACATTTAGGTCTTTTTAAAGAATGTCTGACAACAAATATGGAACAAACATTTCTAAGCAGTTCCCACTGAGAACAATTAGTAAAATTTCCACCTTGGTGGTTTTTGCTTTGTGGGATCTGAATGGGAGCAGGGTCATTGCTGAATTGCTTTTGAATGCACACCTTCAGTAAACCAGTAGAGTACAAGCATGGGTTACTGCCAACAGACAGGTGTCCTGGAAGTAAAGGTAACCCCTTCTGTCCTCTTATCATTGTTTGTATTTTTAATATGGGAAAGAAATAGCAATTCTCAATTAATCTGTGTGTTATCTCACCTTCTATGCAACTGCTACAAAGAATCTCACTCTATTTTTAAGATGCACAAATTGGTAAAAGGTTATGACTCACTGTATATGACTGATCTTTATAAGCTTCCCCAGACACTTTCTACAGAAAGGACATGTTGTAGAAAGGAAAGTATTTATGAAGGAGTTTCAGGAGGCTCATTAACTTCCAGAACATGGATGAACTTCAGGTAAAATAAACATTTAAAGGGCAGCCTTGCATTTTAAGGTACAGGTGGCAGGAGTAATTTGTGTCTGCAGTTACGCTTATAAACATGGCATTTAAAAAACATCAGAAGGTCTAGAAAAGTTTGTTGTCACTGTTTGGTTGTTTACTAAACAGGAAGAAAAAATGCTAGTAAGGAAATACGGTTGAAAGATATGCAATGTCAAAGCTAAGGAGCAGAAACAGTTTGTTTCCAAGATCGCATTAAAACCAACAACAACAGCAAATCAGCATTTTTACTCTCCTTGATTTTAATTTTCCCATGCTTAGGGGAAATGCTACAAAGTAGAGTATTTTTGAATTGTTAGGAAGAGATTTTTGATGGGTTGCATTGCCAGTGTTAGCTCTGCAGTGAGACTACCCGTGTTTGTGCGAGCTGAAGAGCAAACTAGTGTTATTTGGTTGTTTTTTTAATTTTTGCTTTAGCTATTTCTGCATCATTACCTCTGACTTGAAAACAAATACTGGATTAATACCTTTGCCTACGTTGCAAATTGTTTCTTACAGGAAGAGAAAGCATCAGGTAACACTGATGACTTTAAAATGAAGAAATAGCTGTGGGACATGGCCAACATTCTGATTTGCCAAGTGAGGTAGTTTTTTTATTTCAGGCTTATGTGTCCCCCAAGGTAAATGCTCAACAATCAAAATCTAGCTAACAATTTTGTTGAAGAAACATTGATCAGTAGAGAATTCAGTTTGTTTTTTCTTTCTGACACTGGCATTGGCTTTTCTTTCTGACACTAGCACAGGGAAAAATAAATCAAAGTCAGACTTTCATCTTGTCTTGTTTCATTCTTGTTTCCCCTTACTAGGCACTGTCAGACCTGTGGCATAAGAGCCACTTGTTTGCTATGCAAGGTATTGTTCATGAAGCTTTTCTTCAGACTGAAGCTATGATATCAAGGTTGATTTTTATTGAACGTTTCTGTTTGCTGTGTTAGTGTTACAGATTGTCAAAGGCCTGGGCACCATGGCTAACAATGTCTCTAAAGGTCGGAGACTGGAGTTGTCTATTTTATAATCAAAAACATGGGCTAAAGGATGACCTTACCATCCTTTACTAGAGTGTTTAAATGAGTGAGGGATATGTTCATTAGATAAAAAGCGTAGTAAGATGGAAAGACTTGAACCTAAGTAAGGTCAGATTAATTAGTCAGAAAAATTAGCCAGGCTAATTTTTAGTGATCAAAGTAAATTACAGGAGATTTATTTTTTTTTTTTTTTTTTAAATTTAACTTTAGGCCTTAATGGTTTTTTTGTCTTTTTAAGTAAAGACTGTCATAGTTGGAACACTGAGTTCAATGCAGAATTTACAGGGTAAAGCCTGGTCTGTATTGAGTTTTGGAGAAACTGTTTAAGGTATGCTGCTTAAGGTAAGTTACTGTGGTCAGTGCAAACCTAGGTGGGACTAGTGACCTGCTGTGTAGGAGGTGGAACCTAATGAGCAGTGGGGCTTTCTGGCCTCAGCCTGTAACTACAAGGAACTCTTATAAAATTCCTTTGTGCATGAAATTGAAGTATAATGTTTTGCAGATATAGGGGTTCTTGGGTCAGTGTAAAGACATCAGTTACATTGCTCCAAGTGAGTTAAATGTTAGAACAATGTCATAAATTAAAGGCACTGCTTTTGTTGCACTTGCCATGAAGAAACTGAATTGTTATGTGGGGTGCATTTAATGTCTACCTCATCATCAGAATGGCTCTACTGCTGTTACTTTTTGTATTGTAGTAGTCTTAAAAAATAAATAGTTGATAGAAGCAGAAACCTTGAAGGAAACAATGGACAGTGTAATGGCCTTTTGAGATGCATGCCTTTGTAGCCAGCTGTGCTCTTATTTTTTTTAATCCAGAAAAGTTAAATTGCAATGTTAGTTATTCCTGCAATATTGTTTTCCCCTCCTGTAGTCCAGCAAATTGAAAATGAGCATTCATCCAGTCTGAGCGGCAGCAGCTGTTGATAATGCATCTGAAGCAATATTTTCTAGTTAGATTGTTTTACCTAAATACAGATGAGTCAGTCTCTTTGGTGGTGTATTTATGAGAGAAAAATTCTGAAACAGAAGACTGAGGAGATAGAGGCAGGCTTTTCTGGCTTTGGGAGTAGAGAAATGGGAACCAGCTATGCTCTGTTTTACTGCATGACTGTACAAGGCACTGCTTATTTCTGCCGCACTTTCTCGGTCCCAGTTTCTCAGTCTGCAGTTGAAGTTAACGATATCTCTTAATTTGTGATGTGCTGGAAACCTCACTGTTACACAAGAGTGATAGAGGCTGTGACTAAACATACATAAACACAACCATCCTGTAGGTAGATATAGAAGTGCTGGCTGTGCAAAAGGATCTTTCTTATGATGGACAGTAGAAGTTCAGACTTGAAACCTGAAAATTCCTTGATAAGATTCCCATACCTTGACCCCCAGAAAATTGCTGTACACTGGTGGTGCTGTTTGTAGTGTTACAGTTGCCAGAATGTTCCGGTTTAGGGGAGAGGGGCATTCTCAAAGATTATTTTTCTTCTCCTCTTTCTTTATAAATGTAATAACATTTATAAACAAACAAAACCCCCTCAACAAACAAAAAAATGCGAAAACCAGCAAAACAACAGAAAGCCACAATAACTGAAGAAACAATATCCCCTAACAGAACCAAAAGCCGCAAACCAAAAACCTAAAACCACAAACCAAATCAAAACCAACTAACCAACCAAAACATGCAACTGGGGGGGGGGGAGGAGAAGTAAGCCATTCTCTGCCTGAAGTTGCATTTGAGTTACAGTTAAAATTTGGAATGAAGTGAGGAGCTGTGGTTAAATAAGAAGACAATGGCATGCTAAATTAGCTGAAGGGCCCCACTCTTGTCATTCCTTAAGGCATCAGAATTATTGCTGGCTTTATCCCCACCACAGGTAATGACATGGGGCAAAAGTAGGACATACTATTTTGTGGAACTGGGTTCATTGAGTAATAGTTGTACACGATGTTTGTCAGGAACATGCCTGAGGTCTTTTCAGAGTTCTTTTTCTCTTGTGTGCTCTCATTTTCCTTTCTGCAATATGAATTTTGTCTCATTTCTCTTAACCGCTTTCTTGTGTTCTCCCTTTGTTCCATTCCACTTGTCCTCTTCCCCACATGCTTGGGGTTCTCCCAGCTTTCTTCTTCCCTATAGAATCTTAGTTCTGAAGTGATATAATTTATTTCCTCGTTTTTGGGAGATGACTGTCCAGACAACTGTCATGTTAAGTGCCTTTGGAAGATGGAGTGTCTACAGCTATAGTATTCAAAGGTTACCCTGTCACCTCAGCTGACAAAGAAAATCTAGGTTGATTGCGGGTCCTAATTTCTCTTGAATGGCAGCATAAGCGAGCAGAATCTGGCTTGCTACTGCTTCTACACTTGTCTTAAACAACTCAGATGCTGTCCAGAGTCATAGCCATCTTTTGTTGTTCACAGAGCAACAGAGTTGGTGATGGGGGGATAGAGACAGCTAAGTACAGCTAATTTAAGCAAACAGGCATGTTGGTCTTACAGGATTTTTAGGGTATGATTTTTGGATTTGATCGCTCCTTGCTGTAGTGTAAGATATTCCAGGGGAACTGGATGATGTAGATAGCAATAGCATGTCATACGCTGAAACCTCCAAAATGACTGATTATGGAACATAAGACCGAAAAAGGCTTATACATTATGATTTTTCTTTTTTCCAGTTTTTGCTTTCTCGTGACCTGCAGCTGATCTTGCTCTGTGTGCCCTCAGCATGTGCTTTGTTTTCTTTATAGCAGCAAATTCAGAGTTTGCTACATGTAAAATTCAAGTGTTCTTTTTATTTGAAAAGATTATCAAGATTTTTATGTATAAAGTCTTCTGGCAATTATGATTATGGAGATTTAGAAAGCAGTTGATTTCTTGACAAGTCTACTTAAAAGTCTTCTGCATTTCATTTCCATGAGGAACATTACAATTAATAAGAATATATGTACTGTAGTTTAAGTTTGGAGAAATTATGTTATTCCAAGAGTTGAAAGGGTAATTCATCTTCTAGTAAGCCAATATGTCAAGTTTAAATCTCCGTGAATTCATAGTGGACATGTTTTAGCATCCACTGTCCTTAAAGCATGCCAAGATCAGAATGCATTTTCAAGGTTCTGGCCAAATTAATGTTTGAAAATGTTGGGACTTTGGTGAAATTGTAATACAATAGCAGTGATAAAATAATCCAAATAGGTCTGAAGGAGCTAATTAACAGGTGTAACTTGCAAGTTCAGATATAGAACAGATGCACAAACAGCAAAACCAAACAGCCACCACCCCTACGTGTTTGCAAGGTGGAGAAAGATTACGATCTCTTTTTGGCAATCATTTTCTTGCTCCTGTCATTACATGGAGTTTTTCAATATGGCACTGAAAAAATGAAGCATTTCTATTTTCTTAGATATGCAAGTTGTATTTTTGTCTTATTTCTCCTGCTGGGCAAACCTGCAGTGTTTCCTTTAATAACTGTAATACTTCCATGTAATGAGTTGAATGCATGAAAAGATTTCTTTAAAAAAAATCTCAAAGTCATCAGTCTGTTTTGCTGGTTTGGGTTGGTCACAGTATTATAGACAAGGTCAGTAACTATCGCTGTAGCGAGATTTCAGAGGGTACTTAAGAGTACCCTGAGATGCGGACATCAGTTTTGAAGAAGTTGTGCTTCTGACAAAGGAAAACTTCCACCCTCTTCAATGGAAAAACAGCTTTGTAGGTAAACAAATATAAATCTATAACCATAAAACCTATGAAACGTTTCCCATGGTGTTTTCTCTTAAATCAGCAGTCACATTTAAAATCACGCTTCTTAAAACTTAGGACGTTTTTCTCAGAGGTAAACAAAATAAATACTTATTTATTTGGTGTGCAGACAGTATAGTGAGAGCATGGGCAAAGAGGAGATGCATTTCTTTAGGAATTTCTAACTTCTCTTTGAAATAGTGAAGTTTTGCACAAGTAGCAGACACTTCCCTTTGTGTTAGGTCATTGGAATAGGTGACTTGAGGTAATCTTTTCCCTTCTGTCAAGTAGGCTGCCTGGTTTGGTCCTACAAAATACTGTCCATGGGTAGAATGGCCTTGCTGTTCTATTCTGTGGACTTTGTTGGCTTTACCAGTCTTCCATGGAATTCACAAACTGGATTTTGATGCTGGCGTGCAGGAGGTTCTGTCGTGTATTGGAAACATCAGATCCTTTTTAAACCTGTCAGCCAGCAGAGATTAGAATGTATTCAAGTTGGCTTCTCTGCCTGGAAGGCAGGCTAGGAGGCAGGACAGGTTGTCAGCAGCTGGCAGAGCCTGCTGGGCAGCGCTGAAGTAGCCAATGTAGTGACCAGGCTGATCCTTGGTACCTGAGAGGAGACCAGCAGTAGGATGCTGTATTAAGCAGTGTTTAAGAAGATTCTTAGTAGGTATTGCAGTGATGAAATTTGAGAGCAGGAATCATCCTATATTAGCAGTGACGGTGTTTTTCTGTTGCTAGTGTTATCTCTGTTGCTAGAAAAATACAGCAGCACTGGACAGCTTAGGACTTTCAGTGCATGGGCTCAGAAAGTGACTGAACACCCTGCCTGCTCCAGCTTGGTAGGGTGAGAGTCTTCTTGGTTTGGGGACACTTACCATTTGGCAAATTTACCAGAGATGTGCAGTGAAGAGCACAAGGTAGTCCAGTCCTCCACATTGCTGCCCAGTTGCCTTTCCATTTCCTGTGGATTCTGTTGTTTTTATTTCTGAGCCAGAGTGATTCCCATTAGCAGAGGCAGTAATTCATTTAGTGTAGGAGTTAGTTAAAGTACAGCTGTGCTGTTTTGATGATGCCATCTGCCATCTGTGGGTAAAAGCCAGCTTCCCGCAGCCAGCATGTTGCAAGAGAAACTTTTCTTAAGACACCCAAACATTCGTGTATGTGTGCATGCCTCATAAAACAGAAAAGCAAAGCTAACTGGTGTGCTGGTGGGAATCACTTAGTGAAGATCTGTACCTTCAAACTGTGGTGCTAGGATTTGAAGTAAGTATGTCTAACTGAGGCAGGATCATCAGAAGCAGCCCTGCTGGCCAGTTTTAATTCCCCTTTTTTAGATTAACTGCCTAATTCAGCTTTGTAAGGTACAGCCAGCCACGTCTGTCTAGCATAGCTAGGAGTGCAAAAATACACATGGCCATCTAAATATATCATCCTCTTAATTGCAGCAGGCTTTAATTCATATTTGATCACTGTATTTTTGCATTATTGCTTAATCAAAAAGCTACTGGAATGCAATATTCTCATGAATGTATCTCTGTCTGAGATCTCTCCTGGTGTTTGCTGTATTGCCTGTGTCAAATAAGGGATCCCAACCCTGTTAAACGGATTTATTGCTGGCTGGGCCCTGTATCTGAGGAACTCGATGTGTGCAGCACAGGCAAAGCTGTCGTGTTATATGCCATTTGCTGGGTCAGGTGAACCTGCTGAAATGAAAGTACCTGCTGAGGAATTCAACCACTCACCCCGTGCTACTCTGTGTTCTGGGCAGTGGAAATCTTAATCAGGACCAAAGGAGAGTGCCAGTCAGAATCATACCTTCCAGTGGTCACAGATTAAAGCTGTTGTTACCTGCTTTTTTTACAGTAGTCTAGAAGACAGTGTTCCACAGAGTAGATCTCAAACACATCTTGGTCTGTACAAACTGAGGGAAGAGTTGAGACATAATCTAATGTATGTTAAACAAGTGCTTAAAATTGATCTAATAAATGGGAAAATAAGTCTTGTCCAAGTCTGTGTTTGAGAGAATGATAGTGAATGCTTTTTATCAAACTGTTTGTAAAGTCTTGCTTCAGTTCCTTATTTAAAGAGGAAAGAAATTATTTTTAGACAGCTGTATCCCCTGTCCACAATTAGTGAGGGTGCTGGTATATTTCCTCATAATTTGACAATGCTTAGTTGGCATTTTGTGTCAGCCAGTGCTTGCTGAGCTGGGTTAAAATAGATGCGAAAGTTTAGTCTGAAAAGAACTGATTTATGAGCTTTGCTCTAAGTGCTGGTTTTTGAGTGGAGTGAGCATGGAGAGTAGAGAATGGTGTTTCAACTGGGGGCTGGTTAGGTACATTGCAGACAAAAGTTGGTTTATTTCTGAAGTACTGCTGGAGACAACTGACCAAAAATCTTGTCTGATACGGTAAGTCTTTTGGATTTTTTTTATAATATTGAATAGACCTGACACTTATGTCAGCGCAGTGTCAGTTTACAGTGATTTTTTAAGTCATTAACAAGTGGCAGCTATTTCCTACCTGCCATTTATATTAGCCCAGAACCCATGTGCAATTGGTTGATTGGACTAATTTTGTCTTAATATTTTTGCAACAAAAACCCAACAGCTTGTCTCAGTTTGGCTTCAGGATTTCTTCTCCAGATGTGGTTTTTGTCACCTTTGTGAGACAGAAGGAAAAAGCCCACAAAAAAGGTAGACACTGAGCACGTGAGCTGTGTTGGTGACTTCTGTGGGTCTGTTTACTTTCCAAAGAAGTGCCCGTGTTTCTCCAAGAGGAGCAAAAGGGGCCAGATGAGGCTCCTGTTTCAGCAGCTGGGCAGTTGCAAAGCGTTGCTGTCCTGTTTGCTAGGAAGATTCAAATTCCTACAGCATTCGTGAGATATGGGGACCGTTGTGGTTAATTTCCATAGACTGGTTTTGATTTCCTTAGTTCAGTGAGGTCCTTATATTCAGAGAATACCTATTTCAGAAGAACTTGTCTTGGATGTTACAAGCCAACCTACTCTTCCTGGAGTTCTGTACCATTTCCACAAGTAATTAGGCATTCCATCTTGGTAATATGGTTAAAGTGGCTCAGGATTAAGGGAAGAAGCATAGCTGCATTCATATCAGAAAGTCTGCCATGAGACAGAGGCCCTTGGATAATTAGGAGATGAGCTCAGCTGACTCTGAAGTTTGGCTCAGATGCCTTATATCCCCAGGGATCATTTCAAAGAAAACTGATCTCTGATAGTCATCCAGTAACAGTCTTGGAATATGAACAGCAGTCCAGCTTATTTGAAGTATAGCTTGATGTCACTGTGGATGTGCTGGGTACTTAAAGACTGTTGATTTCAGCAAGTATAGATGGGTGCAAGAAGCAGTTACAGAGATAACCTGGAGTAATACTTAAGTGGAGTGGAGCTGATTAAGTTTTGGCTGTATTTATGCATAAAGGTTTTAAAAAGCAATGTATTATTCAGTCTACAAGACATTCAGCCTGCTCTGCTAGTTGTAGCTCTTCTCCAGCTTCCTGGAGCCTGGCATTGCTCAGCCTAGTGGATCTCTATTTGAGTAGCATTACTAAAATAGCATTGCTGTGCTGGGCAACTTCTATAATATATTTGTGTAAGAAATAGGAAGGAACAAGAACTGCTTAACAAAAAAACTTGCTTAATTGCATAAACAGAAGGGACAGAGTAGTTTCTCATACGAAAACCACTGGGGTATGTCAGCATGTTGGCACTGGTAGTAAGTTATTTCAAGTATACATCCCAGAAATAGAAAATAAGTTAAGATGCAGTATTTCAGACTAGGGACTTACCATTTTGTGCCCTTTTTTTAATCATATATTATGTAGTTAGAATTTTGGACTTTAATGAGGAGTGAATAAGAAATGATTGTGGACTCTTTTTGTAGGCAACTGTTAAGCAAGTGAGTTTTTAAACATCTCTAAACAATTTTGCTTAGCAAATCAGCACATTGTAGTAATAAGAGTTGCAATGTCAATGTTATGCGTGAATAAATCGATAGATATGCCTTAATGTTATTTCTGAGGGCAGTGCTGCACTAACTGCCTTCATTAATGATCTTTCAAAGCAGAGTGAAGGCAGAGGTTAAATCCTTCTGTAAACAGCACAAAGGTAAGAAGGAGTTTTCCATTTAGGGGGTTTTATATTGGTGGTGGATTTGGAAGGCTGGTTTGTAAAGAGAGTACCCAACTGTGCAGGTTCTTGGACGTGGCTGCAAAATCTCTGTAGATTTTGCATTTCTACTGTATCTGACTGCTTTCCAAACAAGCATAAATATCTTCATGCAATCAACCTGACACCCCCCCGCCCCCGTACCTTGGCTATTGTATTTAATTGTGATTTAGGGGATAGATCAGGAGAGAGTCTGTTATCCCATAAACATAGATAAACTTAGGGAACATGCTTCTTGTCTTGAATTGCTTTAAAGATAAACCAACATCTCTGATTTTGGAAAGTAATTTAACACTTCTCTTTGGCAGTGATTTATCAGTGGGGCTTAACCCACAATTTACACATTCCTGCTTTTTAAACAAACATACTGTTCAGGCTGTGTTGGAGAAATGCTGAGAAAAAGGTAAACTTGAAAGGATGGTAATGTAGGTCACTATTTAATTAAACTATTTTAAAGGTTATGTTGAAATTAATAAAAGCAAAGTCATCATTTTTAGGTACATAGTCCATTTTTAATAGGTACTCTGTTGGTCTTGGTTTTGTATGGTGTAGAAATGTATTGCCGTTGAATATGAGATGCAAAACTGTTGGAATATTTATGCTGTGACTCAAATCCCCTGTGCTTTCAGTGAATGAAACCTGGGCAAATTTCCTGAACAACATCAAGAGGGACATCAAGCCTTGTTGAAAGAAATTATGTTTGCAAATGTTGAAATTGTGAAATGCCTTAGGAGTGGAAATCTGTGATTTGTGTTGTTTTCTTTCAAGTAACAAATTGCCATTGAAATACAGTAATTGCACATATTTAATTATAGAGTTAGACCTGTATTTTGGCTAATACTGCAAATAGAATCATAGAATAGTTAGCGTTGGAAAGGACCTTAAGATCATCCAGTTCCAAACCCCCTGCCATAAGCAGGGACACCCCACACTAAACCATGTCACCCAAGGCTTCATCCAACCTGGCCTTGAACACTGCCAGGGATGGAGCACTCACAACTTCCGTGGGCAACCCATTCCAGTGCCTCACCACCCTAACAGGAAAGAATTTCTTCCTTATATGCAATCTAAACCTCCCCTGTTTAAGTTTGAACCCATTACCGCTTGTCCTGTCAATACAGTCCCTAATGAAGAGTCCCTCCCCAGCATCTTTGTAGGCCCCCTTCAGATACTGGAAGGCTAATGGGATTAGTGCATATAATTCAGTCTCCTCAGGCAGAATTAAGCTGGTGCTAAGGACTTACAGCAAGGTGTAAAAGTCTCTGGGATAAGGCTTTGGTGTTTGTGCATTGGAGGCATTTAGCTGATCCTAAGAGTTACATACTTGATATTGTATCTAGATACTGTTAATGGTATTGTAAGACTGAGGCCTCAGTCTGTCAGAGTAGTGACTCTCATATTGAAAGAACTTTATCTTGATGTGAGTTTTCAGAACGTATTAATATATTTGAGGCTTTAAATTGAGATTTTGGAAAAGTCCAGTGGGATTATATGCTACTGGAAAGAATGACTTTTCAGTGTCATACGGTATCTTACTGCGATACCTTCTATTTAGTACTGTAGCACTAGTGCTTTTGGTGTTTTGGAAGGGCTTAGTTACCAGGTGCACGCTTCTTCAAAAGATCATAAACTACTATTTGTAAGAATCACAGGCTCACAGAATGGTTGAGGTTGGAAGTGATCTCTGGAGGTCATCTGGTCCAATGCCCCTGCTCAAGCAGGGCCACCTAGAACATGTTGCCCAGGATCATCCTCAGGCAGCTTTTGATTACCTCAGAGGATGGAGGTAAGTATGTGTTTTTCTACACATCTGTTGTCAGAGTAGTCATAGTTTTAATGCAGTCCATGAAATCTGGATTCCTTTTGGTTCTGATGTGCTGGTTCCAGAACAAGGAAATGCAGTGCGAGATGCTGCAGTATGAGTTGAATTGTCAAGCCTGCTGTTCATAAGGGTTTCTTCATTTGTTGTCTTTTCCTTTTCTGAACTAAAGTTACCTTAAGCCATGTGTTTTGTGCTGATTCTTATTCCTGGTGGATCTCATTATCTGCCATCAAACTAGCCTGTGATTGGGAAAGTATGTCTGATGCATCCAAGAATAAATTAAAATGAAATCACATTTTACCTCTCTGTTACCTCCCCACAACAGTCGGGATTTCATTCTGAAGGTAATAGATAAATTCAAGAGTAACTGCAATGAAAATTGTTTTGGAAGGAAAGACAGAACTTTTCAAAATAGCACGTTCAGAGACGTAGTGTAGTTAAAAGTAGTACTGTAAAATGAGAATGAGCAAAAACCATGAAGATTTTTCCTATATCATAGGCACACTCTCATAGTAATTACCAGGAAGGAGAACATTGTCAGATGAAACTGCCATGCTGAAGTTCACAGTACACGTTTACTTAGGTTCTGCTTTAATTATGGAGAGAGTTTCAGTTGTAAAGTTGCTTTTCAATTCTTGCTGGATGCATTTATGTAGATGAAATAATCCTACTATTGAAATAGGATTATTTAAAGATGACTGTGTTAATAATGCAAATCATCATGGGTTTTAATTTAAGAATCTTGAAGTGCAAGTGTTTCTAATCAAACTCTGTGTAGAGTACTTAGTTTGCAAAGAATTCAGCATCAGAACTTAATACTGCTCTTGAGTGCAGTTATCTGGGAGTGAAACGTGAAAACATTAAAATATAAATGCAATACATTTTTATGGAGAAGTCAGACAACTTAAGTTAACTGGAAATCTTTTAATGAATTACCCCCTCCCCTCCCTAAAAAAAAGTTCATTAACATTTGTAAGTGCTTACCTGAACAAAACCTTAATTGAAATTGTCAGAAATGATCCATAGCTGCATTAGAATTTTCTTGTTCAGACATCATTTTCTTTACTTGGGTAACAGCCACTGCTTATTTGACCTGCTCAGTTTGGACACAAAATGTTCACCCTGGTTTCTTTGTGCTTCTTAAAGATGGTGAATTACTATACACCTGCTTTGAAGAAGATGTAAGTTTATTGGCTATTCCTTTTCTAAACCAAAATTGGTGTTTTGAACGGTTGGCCCCAGGACAGTTTCATGGAAGCAGAAGACTTTATTCCGTGTGTATTCTTTTTTGCACGAGTCTGGTTCATCAGTAAAACATTTTCTGCAGAAGGTGAAAATTATTTTAACTCTTCTAACAGTGCCTTTGCTGAATCCAGATGACTGTAGGAAAATGGATTATATAAAGTCCTTAAGTGGCATAGATAAAGGTAGCAATCTAATCCGCTACTATTGTTTCTAATTATTTTCAGCCAGTATATCTTGCTATTCTTATATAGATGATTTTGTACAACATAAACATTTCTCACAAAAAATGGTAATAAATACCGATGTTTCTGAGTGTGCTACTCACTTTGAGAATTTATGAAGCAAGAGTCAGTTAAAAAGCTCACTTTGAATAAGTAACTATAAAACCTTTATGCTATGCTCTAACTTGTTTGCTGCTTATTTAGGCAGAGTAGATTCTCATCCGACTCTGTGTAGTTTTACAGGATTCAGTGAAATTATTATGATTGGACTTGATGATCTTAAAAGGTCTTTTCCAGCCCAGTTGAATCTATCATTCTGTGATTTTGCTTTGTGCCAGCTGAGAATCTACACACATAGCAGTGTGGCAGTCGCACGGTTCAAAGAGAAGGTTTTTTCCTGAGGAATCCAAGCCTCTGAGAGCACTGCTTTTGTCTCCCATGGTGCTTTTGGAGAAACAGTACCTTTATATATAATAAGCTGTTAAATAGTCCAGTTTTTTGAATACATTCTTGGGACTTTCCAGACCTAGATGCCTTTCTCTGAGTTACAGGTTTATCTTATAAATGGCTTGCAGCCCATATGGCAGCAGAAACTTGTTTTTAGCAGTTTCTAATGGAGTAGATGTTTTTGTCTGTTTTGGAAGCTATCAGGCAAGTTTGCCCTGTGCTCACCCAAGCTACTTTGCTTTGCAGTGGTCAAAATTAAGGGTGAAAAGTTCGTTTTTGGAGGTGCCAGCAGGCAAGACAGCCCCACGTAACCCAGGAGATGAAGTTTCTCTGTTATATCCTCTCCCTGCTCTGTTTATCAAAATGTTTTCAAAGGCTCCCAAGTCTTGGCCCCAAATAATCCTCCTCAGGGCAATACACCGTTTATCTGTCTCTTAAAGTTGCCAGTTCTGTCAATTTACATCTTCTACTTTACAGTTGCTTTATTCTTTTTGAAGAAGAAAATTCATTATCATCCTTCACAGAGGGGAAAAAAAACCCCAAACAAACTATGATGAAAGATAAAGAATCGTTTTGAAAAATATAATAGTGGGAAACGAGGCTAACAGGAAAGTTTCCAGCTCTTTTTCTGGGAAGTGTGGAAATTTGAACCTAAATGGAATAGGCATGAATAGCTACCCTTTTAACCCTATGGCTTATCAGGTGTCTGCTCTCAGAAATTAATATTATGATTATATTCTCAGTTTGTGTTTTCATGAAAATACTGTTGAGGCTTAATGCGGTGAAGAAATCCTGGTGTCTGATAAATGGCATGCCGTTGTTTCTAAAGCAGTCCTACATTGGCCTGCATTGGTCCTGTATCAAATGTATTGCTTAACTGTACTCTTTATTGGGAAATGAATACTAACCATAGGAAACATTAGATCCATCTCTCTTTGCATATTGTGACTCTTAGAACAAATGTCATCTGGACTGAAAATAAATCCCAGCTGAAACATGGTATCCAAGGACATTAGACCCTAGAAAAAAATAAATATGGAAAAGCAGTGTATAGTTGGATCTGTTTCAGATGGAGGTTGGGGGGTGCAGAAAAAAGTGAAAGCTTGAATCAGTAATCTCACATTCTGGCATAAGGATGCATGTAATGAAGTCCCTGGGTTATGAAGAGTTTGGCATGGGGAGTTCCATAAAGGAGCTGATAGTCGTCTCTCTGTTTGCCTAGAGCAAAAAACATTTTTATGTATAAACCAAGCTTAAACCAGGAATTGAAGCACACTGTAGGAATATAAACTGGTTTTTTAATGATTGCTTTTAATGGCACTTAACTGAAAGCTATTCATACAAATCAAATAGCACACTTGTGTGTGTGGCTGCCCTCTTTGCGGCTTTTTGGCTGTACTCCTTTGTTCATGGAGACAAGGAAAATTTTACAGACTTACCACCTCTAAAAGTTGCTTGCTGTTCATTCGCAATGGCCTTGGCATTTCCACAATGGAATTTATTTATAAAAGCCCTTCAGTAGGCCTCTGTTCAAGAAAGAGGTGAGAGGTGCCTCTGAAAACAAGAGGCGCTTCACATTTGCATCCTCAAGTGGTTCTTACTAAACTTGCCTTTAGAACCACAGAATGTCATGCACAGAAAGGCATAAAGGCAGGTTGCTGTTGGCTTGTGTTTGAGTGCGAGCATACCCAAGTGACATATAAATTCAGTAAGATGTACTTTGCTTGGAAATCTATCTTATTTATGCTGTCAGTTCCACTTCTTATGAGGCGATGAGTTGTGCTGAGTGCCCCTTCCCCCGCCTCCTGTGAAAGCATTAATCTGCAGGAACTTGAAGAAGTCTCCACGCGACTCCCAGTGCTGACTGTTTTCTGTGTCACATGGTAGGAGTCACTGCCAGCAGGTCACATGGATTAATGTAATCTGTGTTGATCTGAAACACCCTAGCACATCCTGCAGATTAGTTCCCTGCGCGCTGATTACAGCTGACCTCTTTTGCTGACATGCCCTTACATTTTATCTCATACAGAATGTAAGGCACAACCAAGCGTTGTATTAATTACCCTTTTTTATACCGGTCATGCCTTGACCTTTTGGCACAGCCTTTCTGAGAAAGTACAGCGCAGAGATTCAAAGGATGTCCTGTGCAAACTGGGAAAGATCATGTGGAACTCTGCCTATTTTGCATCGTTTCTAAGGCTCTCATCAGTTAATATCTTACTATTATGAATAGTTAATACCTTCCTTCTCCCTAAAGTGCAGGGTAACAGAAACTAAATTATAATGCAGTGCTATGACAAAACGCACTAATAGCTCTCCCATTTGAGATAAAGTGAAAGCATATGCATTTTTGTTTAGCCTCTTTCAGGCTAGTGCGCAAGACTAGAATGTTATTTTTCTGAATTAAGTCTCTGTAAATCCCTACAGCTGATGTGTTGTGTGCATTTAGGTCGTGTGTGACCGGCTTTGCATAAGAAGCAAAGGGGCTCTCCTTTTTGGCAAAATCTTATTCTGATGAAAATACAGATCTGGGACTTCAGCTGCAGCTTTGCATGTCTGACTGTCAGTGTCAAAAAGATGTTGATTACCAAGCAAAAGCAGATCAAGCTTCTATTCCCAATCTTCTTTTTACTGTTTCAATTTTAAAAAATGCCTAATCACATGTAATTCATGGGGTCAGAATTTGCTGCATGGCTTTTGGTTAAGATGCACTGCATAGTTACCTGCTTCTGACATTGAAGCCTTATGTAATGTATGTATTGTGTAATGAGCACTGCATTGTGCAGCGTGTACTCCATCATCTAATGTATGCATTAGATGGTGAATATAAAGCCAGTCATAGGGAGGTTTTTCTCGTCTGTTTCCCTGTCTCTGGCAGCAGCCAATGCATATGAAGGGAAGAAAATAAAATGTATTAAGTGGTATTTTCTCTGGAATATTCTTCTGGCTGTCAGCAGTTAGTACTGCAGGGAATTGCTGAGGTGGATACCACACAGAGTGAAAATAACCACTCAGTGAATCTGACATTATTTGCTCTGCTTGTGAATTCACGTGTACTGTTTCTCTAAACCAGCCTGTGATAATGAGCTGTGTGACATAGGATACACTCTCCTAGTACCGACACAGTTAAGTGGGCACTAAAGTAGCATTAAATAGGTAAAACAGAGGCACATGTTTCTTTATAGAAGGACCCCACAGTGCAGTTATATCACATTATATTTGCATTGTACACTTTGTATTGCATGTAATAGTTTCATCAGCATCATGAAGAAGCTTAAGCTCCCACCTGTTACTTTCTTCAAAATTGCAGAGAAAAGCAGAAGAAAGATTGGAAGCTTTCTCATCCTTGCCAAATACTGAGTTTTAGTTTTGAAATATAAATACATAAGCTTTACTGTAGGCTATCTGCCATACTGTATCAAGTACTAGTAAGTGTATTTTCACTTCACACATATGCTAGCGATTATAGTACCTGACAACCTTTCTCAAATGGAGTTAGAAATATAGTCATGTGAAAAGGAAACTCTATCACCTAACGAGAAAAAAGTGTGGATTTCACCATTAAGTTTGATGAATAAGTGTTACGCATAAGTTTTTGTTCTAGGAATGATAGAATTGTACAGTACCTGGAGTTGGACCTGTAAGGATCATCGAGCCCAACACCATGCTCCTCCCAGAACTGCCTAGCACTAAACCATATGACTAAGAGTATTGTCCAGGTGCTTCTTGAATTCTGACAGGCTTGGTGCTGTGACCACCTCCCTGGGGACCTGTTCCAAGGGACTGACCACCCTCTCAGTGAAGAACCTTTTCCTTGTAGTCAGTCTTAAAACTCTAATAGTTTGCTGTCCTAGTACTGAGGCATTCAAAACTGCACAAAGTACTCGAGGTGTGGGTGCACCAGTGTGGTGTAGAGTGGACAGTCACCTCCCTCAACAGGCTGGCTGTGCTGTTCTTCAAGAAGCCCAGGAGGCGGTTGGCCCTTCTGCCTGCCAGGGTGCGCTGCTGTTTGCTCATTTTCAACTTGCCATCAACCCGAACTCCTAGGTCTCTTTCTGTGGGGCTGCTTTCCAGCCCCTTGTTCCCCCTTTACCAGGATTGCCCCATCCCAAATGCAGACTCTGGCACTTACTCTTGTTGAATTTCATACAGTTGGAGATCGCTCAGTTTTCTAGTCTATCCAGATCTCCCTAAGGTCTCTACCCTTAAGGGAGTTACCTGCTCCTAGTAACAGCTCCTTCTAGTTTAGTATTATTGACAAACTTACCTTATGCACATTCTGTTCCTGCATCTAGATCATTTATAAAAACATTAAAGAGCATTTGCCCTAAAATTAAGTTCTAAATTCCATCCTTTTATCTTGTCTCAGTACTCAGGAAACTAAATGGCAGTTTCTGATCTGTAATCTTAACACCACTAATGTCTCATTACCCCTGTCCATTCCAGGTGAGTGGACAGTCGCAAAAAGAGCTTTACAGAGACCTCAGGCTACTCACATAGATATTCCTTATTCCTTGCAAAAAAATGAAAACAAAGCAAGATTACCTATATTTTACTTAAAATTAGGCAGACTCCTTCCATTGAAGTATTGCAGTAATAAACAAAATGTACAATTTTAGGCTTTTCAGTTGGTATTATCATTTATCTGCTGAGGTTATGGGAAAACAAAATTAAGTAACCAGGTTTTTGTTGTATTTTAGTATCAGCATTTTCTTTCTGCTCACAGCTACTTTCTCTTACTTTTTAGCATTTTATGTGGAAAACTGTCTAAGAACATCTAGAAGACTAGTATGTGGTATTAGGGGTTTATTCCCACATTGTCTGTTTTTCAAATGTAAGAGAATGCATTCCCTTTTTGTTTTGATAAGTCTGGCCCTGACATTTTAGGGGAAAAAAAGAGAGAAAAAAGGATGCAATATGGGACATGAAAAAGCACTAATGGAAGAAATATTGGGTTTTGCAGAGAAATGAAAGCTGTCGAAAATAAAGTAACTTCAGAAAATGCCTGTCACTCCAGAAATAGCTACTTTAACACAAAAGCAGGGGCTTGAAAAATCTGTTCCTCTCTTGATGTTCTGTAGATACATTCATATAAATTAAGCTGAAAGTATCTGCACTGTTCATGCTGAATGAAAGAAAAATGACATCTTTTATTTTGTCTGAAAGATTTTAAAAATTGCTCTCTATTCTGATTTCTTCAGGTTACAGATCCCTTTGAGGCAAAACAGTCAGACCTGTTTGCAAGACACTTGATTCACTTGTACATTCAGCACAAGTTTCTTCCTTTTCTCCCATCTTGCTACCTAGGATTTAAGGTCCACTTAGCTCTTGTGAAGTTTCTGCAATGAGAGCGAAATTCCATTAGTTCTTTCTCAGCTGCTGTTCTCTAGAAGATTAATTTTGGTTCTGTCTGGAGACATTTTATTAGGCTGCAGACTGTGGGGTTGGTACATAACCCTGTGCAATTGAGTTCTACTTTGATAATATAGTGCGCCACGTGAGAGGGAATCTCATGTGATTATGGTTATTCCTGCAGGATTGAAATACTGCCCTACAGTTGAGATGACTGCACTCATTGTGGCTCTGAATAATGGCGACGTAGTCTAGATTAATTTCTTTGATCATATACCTGTGAAGCTGCTGGAAGAAAAAGAGTATGTACATTCATAAAGCGGAAGAAGAGCTGTTGTTTTAAGTCAGTCAGTAAAGGTAGCGTTAGGGCTTCCTGAATGGTCTCAAGAGTGAAATAAGGCCAGTGTTGATGGAATCTTCTATTTCAGGGTGCTGATTCTCAGTTTGCCTGCAAAAAGCACCTCGCAATTTGCCTGAGTAGCCTTGTTTTGTAGGGCATGACTGTGATTATAATGTCAATTCATTCTGCCTTGAAGTGTCAGCAAGATGTGAGCTGGTAATTCAGACCATCAAAAGATGCTATGTAACTTCAGTGGTTGCCTCACCTGCTGGGTTTTTATTTTAAGAAAGCTTAAGCATTCATGTCTTGCTTTGCTCTCAGTACTCAACACCTAAGAATTTTTCTGTTACTGTCAGAGGGATATGCTCCCAGTCATTCTCTTTGGTTCACTGCAGTGAAGTTCAGATCAGGAACTGTCTGACATTTGCAACCTTTTAGTAAGACAAAGGACTGAAACAGTACATATCCAATACAAATTTTTAACGAAGTCATCCATGGAAATACATTGTCTTTAGAAATGTATTACAGAGAAAGAATAAATGTGTAGTAGTATACCCAAATAAATGTTTGTATACCTTTCAAGGAGGAGTATGAATTTCAAATTCTATAATTAATACATTCTGTATTGTGTATACAGAGTAAGCTAAAAATTTGCTATTTGCTTTTCCAGTACTGTTCTTATGTGTGAGATTTCATGATTTAATCTGAGCCAGAGGTTGTGGCATTAGTGCTCTCTCAGTAACTGAGAAACACATGACATCCAAGTCTTACGAGTCATACCCATTTTGCATATCTTGTTCTATTTATTCCTTCAGCAGTTGGTTGCATTTATGAAAAGCAGACATGTTTGGTTAATAAAAAGGATAATTTTATTTTAAGCTTCATTACCTTGAAAATCCATAAAGCAGGTAAGTTGGATCTTTAAAATGCCAAATATTAGAGATCAGTGTTCTTTCTCCTGGGTAAGAGGAAAGATGCTGCTGTTTAACACACTTCCTAGATTGATTTATGCTACTCGTGCATACCCTGTTGCAGCATTTTCAGTGCTTTCAGAAAGTACGTAATCATTTCAAAATTAAGACATCAAATCTGGTCTGCTGGGATTACATTTTGTGGTGTTACAAATTTACACAGATTCGGCTTCGGGTTCTTGGATATTTTAACATTAGAAGAAAAGCAGGCTCTGAATAAGAGTTTAGTGAAACTGCTGTGATTTGCCTTTCGTAACTATCTCATACGGTGCAATAGTTACCTCTCTGCAAGCAATTATAACTCAATTTTTTTAATTTTGATTTTTACTCAGAGTTTTATCTCTTCATGATGTGCTCTAGCTGCAGTTTAGAGTGCAACATTATTTAAAAATGGGCATAGAGGCATCTGCTAACACACCTCCTTCTTAATATTTGTCAGAGCTGTGAGGGACACCACTCATCACTGGCTGACATCCTTTTCTCTAAATTGGAGAGACATCAATTTGATAGGTGGGCACTCAGTGGATAAAGAACTGGCTGGATGGCCGCACGCAAAGAGTTGTGGTCAATGGCTCAGTGTCGGGCTGGAGGCCAGTGACGAGTGGTGTCCCTCAGGGATCGGTGTTGGGACTGGTCTTGTTCAACATCTTTGTCGCTGCCATGGACAGTGGGATTGAGTGCACCCTCAGCAAGTTTGTGATGACACCAAGCTGTGTGGTTTGGTGGATATGCTGAAGGGAAGGAATGCCATGCAGAGGGACCTTGACACGCTTGTGAGGTGGGCTGATGCCAACCTCATGAAGTTTAACCATGCCAAGTGCAAGGTCCTACACCTTGGTCAGAGTAATTCCAGACACAGCTACAGGTTGGGCACAGAAGAGATTGAGAGCAGCCCTGCAGAGAAGGACTTGGGGGTGTTGGTTGATGAGAAAATGAA